>VXAU01000750.1:357839-390407 GCA_013399695.1 Formicarius rufipectus
TTTTTTTTTTTTAAATTAAAAATTGAACTTAGGAAGCAAAAATCTTCCCACTTCCCTAAAATTTAGTAATTTTTTATTGAGTGAAGTACCTATTTGCTATTTCTATAACTTATATGGCTTCAAAGAAAGCATTTTTTCCCGGCTCAGAGACTGTACAATTTCCCAGTGTAAGTACTTTTGTTTGTTTTTTAATAGAACTAGATAAATTTAATAATCACATTATCAAATGGTTTATATGCAATAAACTCACCATGTACGTTCCTCAACTTATGCCTGCTGTTACCCATTTAATTTCTGTTCATTAGTTATAGTTCAGTTCCATACTCTGAAAGCGTAATATCCTATGAGATATTCCTCCTCCTTGTCCCAGTGTGAAGGGAAAATACACCCGAAATTTTATGAAAAGGATAGTTAATTTAGGAGGCCTTTTATCTTTCTTTTTTTTTGTTGTTGTGTGTTTGTTTGTTTCTTTTGTTTTGTTTTTAAATGCCCATAAGACTAACAAATGAGGTTTGATCTCCCTCTCTGGCCCCAGCTGAACCAGAAGTTTTGTGTCTTACTGTTGTCCAGCTCTGACACAAGAAACTATGGATATCCAGACCTGGAACATCAGGTGTTCTTGTGAATTAGGGTCAAAGGCAGTAGGCATAGAATTTAATTCCTTCAGGATGATAAAGGCAAACTCACTGAAACCTAAACCAGGGCTCTCAGACATTACCAGGTAGCACACAACTGATCCCATCTCTCCCTGAAAGGCCATGGGGTCAGTGACTCCCTTTCTTTCTGGTGGAATCCTGTGGAGATGAATCATTCTCAGCATTTTCCAGGTCTCAGTTCTTAATGAGTGGACAGTTGTGGAGACTGAGCCTGCTCTGGCTGAAAAATGCAAGCCAAATAATGGTGTGGAATGAAACCACAGATATTCTCCATTCTCCATTCATGGCTTCCTGCACTCTAATTGCTGCAGAGGTCATTTTGCTTGTTACTATGTTCTTTTTCTTATTGTAAGACAGATGCTATAGTAGCTAATGTGGTCGTTGGTTTATTAACTCGCATGAGACTCTTCTTTTTTTACACTTTAATTCTCTATCTCATTGTTTACTTTGAGAAAGAATTAGCAAGGAGGTGAGACCCCAGTAATTTTTATTACATTTTTCCCACTTTTTCTGTTCCAAAGGTTTGCTAAAGATATTTATTAGCTACCCTAAATAACATTCTAATCAACCATTTGGATCACTTCAGTAACCAATGTTTATTTTTATAAGCAATAGTTTAATTTGACACTTTGCATAATGTGTGTGCAATAAGGGTGCCATGTTTGATGGATAAATGCCTAGAAAAAAATCATATTGCCTAATAAATAATGTTGGATTTAGATATCCCACTCATTTAAAGCAAACTTGTCATGGTTTATTAACTGTACTAACTAGTGGCTTTTTTATATCTGGGCATAAATAATATGAAGCATTTTTGAAAGATGCCCCTTTGAAACTACATATTACCCCTTTATTGTAATAGATTATTAATATCCTCTCTGTGGTGGGCAAGTTGCCAGTGAAGCTTAAACATGTATTAGAACATATCTTCATTTACTGAACCTTTGTCTTGCCTCTTGGGATGAAAATTACTGAGGCTGAGGTTGTTGTAGTAAGGAAATTAGCAGAGCAGCACATTTGTAAAGATGTGAATGTGAATTTATCTAGACAGTGTGCTTGCTCTCAGGTTTATCCAGGTAGCAATGACTTTGGACACTCTGTGCCTCTGGACTGCCTCTCATGCTGCAGAGCATCCAACGTGGGATCACCCAGGCTATTCTTCCACACAGCTCCTGGGGCTGGATGCCAATCAGGTTTGCATCAGCACGGTTAATTTATAGTGAACACCTGCCTTACTGTTCCCTCTGTGACCAGCAGTTAATACCTTCCTCTGCCAAAGGTTACCTGAGCACTACATTGTTTATTTAGACAAAACACGCCTTTAATAACATGTGTTTAAGAAAGACTGTATGCTTGGGATGCTGGTAGTGGTGAGCCACATGGAGAATCATTTTCTTCCCACCACAGTCCATTCATAAAGCTCTCTACATATTCCTATTTTAAGCAGCATATATTTTAAAAGATTTTACCCTTCTCACCCCTTCCCACTCCTTATTTCTCAGATGGTTTCAGGCTAACCTTAGTTGGAGGCTCTGCAACTACTTTTTGGTGTTCAGTGGGAAATTGCTGACCTAGGTTGAAAGTGATGCTTCCTTCTTTCATTCTCCAATGTTGTCTTCCAAATTTTGGTGTATTATACCATCCTTAGCTAAACAGATCAGTATGACTGGGGTGTGACTTATTCTCACTAGGAAAAATTGTGATTCTTAGCAGGGCTGTGTTTTCAGTTATGTCTTTGTTACCGTCTATCTAATGGTCTCAATTTGCATATATACAGGATCCAGCAAAAAGTTTTTAAAGTCTTACCACCATGTTAAATTTGGCATCCGAATAACCTGCACCAGGGAAAGGTGTCTCTGCCCATGGCAGGGGGCTTGGAATTAGGTGATCTTGAAGGTCCCTTCCAATCCAAGCCATTCTATGATTCCAAGATTTCCTCTTTCAGATTCTTGCATCTGCTCTCTTTTTCTTTCATTTCCCTACATGCCAATGCTCATTCACTTCAAAAGTTTGTCTCAAATTTCTGTCCTACTTTCTTCTCATATTCCTTTTAACTTCTGTGACTCATTTTTGTGTTTCCTCTGCAGCCTATTAACACTGATACCTGATTGAGTTAGTCTATCCAAATGAGACTATCATGCTTCCTCCTACACCACTTCTTTCCAGGCATCTGCTTCCAACGTCCACTCCTGTGCAAAGGAGTGTAAAGGACACAGACCTTTAGCATAATCATAATTATGGCATTTTCTACAGCTCTGCTCAATGATCCTCTTTATTCAATAGCTTTTTCTTGCAATGAATTAGTTGGAATCTGTGTAGCATGGGAAAGTAAGGGGAATGTGTATTTGAAAGAACTCTGATTAATAGAAGAAGGGCAACTCTACCCTCTGTCTGATACCTTCTCCATGAGTAAAACGTTAGTTCCTTGAACAAAAAGGAGTTGCTGATTTTGAAGGCTCTGCTAGAGTGGTCATCATGGTCTGCAGCACACAAGACAGCGGGGAAAAAGCTTGTTTCTTTGCCTCAGTTCCCCCACTTGAACTATGGTACAATACAAGTTTAGTCATTATCATTCACTCAGTGCCTGCAGTGATTTCTCACTTCCCTGCAACATATCCCAAAAATGCACATCTTCCTGCATTCATAGGAACAGTATACAGAGAGGAGGTCAACCTTTTCCTCTGGTCTGCAACCCGTGTGCGTCTCGCTTGTTTTGTATTGCTGCCATCGTTCTAGGTTAATTATTTCCCATACTGAGTAACTCCTTCAGATTGTATCTTTATGCAGCATTATGTATTTACACTCTCATTATGATTTTAATAATGCATTTCATTACAGTTGGCAATTGATGGTTTTCATTACTGAACAAACTGTTAATTTACTGTTAACACTGTTTTAATTGTTGGCTTAGTTTGATTTCCTTGGTTTAATTCCTTCCATCTGTGAGGAAAAAGTTCTTTGTTTTTTGTGGAACACAAATTTTCGATTAAAATTTAATTTATTTTTTTTCTCAGTGGGCTTTTAAGAAATGTATTGCTTATTTTCTTGGTAAAAAGTTGCTCTTTTAACATGTGTTTATCAATCCAAAATGTCTCGCAGCTCACTGAAGACCTTAGGACAGGGCAGTGCTGGTAGCACTGTGTGACTGTAAACAGGATTTCAAACTTTACTCCCACCTTGTGCACAAGTCTAACTTGAGGGTGCTGAGTATGATACCTGTGTATTAGATACTGTAGAGTTCATCTTTCTGAAAAGTAAGAGTTCAAAGAGGCTACACTGTATTTGCCATAAAATAGTGTCTCCAGTAATTTTTTTACTTTTTTAAGAGTAGGAAACCTGCACTAATTCAGTATGTTCTTTGTAGTCATTTTCCATGGTTTTCATTGAGAGGAAACTGGAAGAAAGAAAGTTAATTTAGGTGACCTTTCAGAATAGTTCTTGTGGACATAGTTTTGAGGTGCTTCTTAGTCTTGTAGGGGGTGCAATCAGTTGTTACACATGTAAAGAGACTGTAAAACCTTTGCCCTTCTTTAACCCCAAAAGGCTGTTATTTTTGGACATGTAGGTGTGGCACTGAGGGACATGGTTTAGTGGTGGACTTGGCAGTGTTGGATTAATGATTAGATTTGATGATCTTAAAAGTCTTCTCCAACCTAAATGATTCTATGGTTCTATAGTTGAAGCTGCTGATTCAGTTTGGAATCTGTTTCTCGTCTATCATATGGCAACTCACGCCTGTTCATGAGATTTGATTTTCCAGTGGTCTATGCCAATTTTATGTTAGTGTATTTGTGTTGATTTCTGGCAAGTTGTGTATGTTTTGTTCCTCTCTGTCAGTCATAGGATGTGAAACAAAAATATCAGGAATAACATTATAGCACATACAGCGGGGGAGGGGGGGGGATGTGAAGGGAAATGCAGTTTTTAGTTACTATAAAGCAAGGGTAGCAAGGGTCAGCTCTTGTATTTGGGACTAAGTTCTCTGCTGACACTTAATCTCAGTGGAGGGTCATGTGAAAGAATTTATTGTTTCCTCTTGAATTTTAATGGGATCTAATCAAACTTGAGGGTAAACTAACAAAGCATAAGCCTGTCAGGAAATAAATACTAATTCTTGGTCACTCTGATGTGAAGGCTTACAGTGGAAGTTGGGCATAAAGAACCACATTTGCAATAACTAACCCAGGAAGTGATATGTGGAGGTTAAAAAGAGGGAGGTACTGTCTGACACCTGAGAAGGAATTAGTCAGATTGGGAACATTCATGAATCAATATTATCTAGATGCTTATTGACCTCAGGATCTAGACAGTGATTGACTCTGCTATGTGGAGGCATTTTGGCATGACTTGTATTTTTTACATCAATATATAAAATTGGGGGGGGAGGAAGAGTAATGATGTTCCTTAAAAAAAAAAAAAAAAGACAAAGCATTTTACCTGGTTGAAAGGATAGAAATTAATATATGTGACAGAATTTTATTGAAATTTATTTCAGTTTTAACATGAATAGGTTATATGTAACCATTTGAAGTGTGCTAACACAGTCAGACGTGTATTTTCAGCAATGCTGGTGGCCTGAAAAAAATAAAAGTGTATCAGCACCATCATCTGGGTTTATGTGCTGACAAACAACTAATTTTACCCTACCTTTCCATCCCACTGTGTCTAATCTGCCTTAGCTCAGTGATGTTCCTCTGCCTCGCCTGTCGTGCTGCAGATCACTTTGTCCCAAAGTATCAGGAGGACAAAGAAGTTATTTACTGAAAAATCCCCTTGGACTCTTTCTGACTGGCAGAATGAAATGTGAGAGAGAAGTTTTTCACAGGATAGGAAGAGGAAGCAGATCTATCCCAAAACAAAGAACCTTTTTCTTCCCTACCTTCCCTTGCTGTATGAGCATGTTACCTCCAGGGAGGTTATGGAAGTCTTGTCTGCCACCATGCCCTTCTCCAGCCATGGGGAGCATCAGCTGGTGACCTTCATGTGCCTGCAGAGTCCCACAGCAGAGGCAGTCCTGTGAAAGCTGGAGGAAAGAGCTTCTTGGGCTTCCTGCAGCAGCTCTGGCCATCTGCTTTTTCTGTAGAAGGCAGCAAGCAAACCCAGCAGGTGGCCAAATGCTTTCCTCAGCCTCCCATGAGCATTAAAATAGGCACCTCTCAGCAACTCAGCTTGCTCACTGGAAAGTCTGTTTCCCATCACCCTGGAAAAGACATACTTTAAGCAGTATTTGTCCACTCATGTTAATAACTATTAGCACTGCTGTAGGGACTTGTACCTAAAGACTGTGGGAAAGTCATTGTGTCTTGAGCACAAATTGACTCTAACCCAGTGGAGCGTAAGACTGTTGTTCTGCTCAAGGAACACTGGAAGCATTTCAAACACTGATTGTGTTTCAGAGATGGCTGAGGTAGCACTGGAATTTTGCAAAATGTAGCTCCCTCTGGTGATGTGCAATAAAATAGGTACCAGGAGGCAACAGGAGAAGACATAAAATTCTTACTCTACCCATATCAATTTTAGAAGCTATTTGCTTACAGCAACAAAGGCTTATTTTGGTATGCAAGACATTTCATATATTTTATACAGAACTGCTTATAACATCTCTGAAAAGTCTCCAAAATCTGTCAAAATTAGTTGGCATTCAATCACAGCAGTGATAGTTCTCCAAAATTAGGATGCAATTCAGAAACCTGATGTCTTATCCACTCATTATGGCATCTTCTTAAAATGTGAGGAAATAAACTGTCTAGATAATGAAGTCCTCTTCAGAGGATTTCCTGAATAGTTTACAGTGAATATTGGAGAATACCTCTGAGAGAGTGATATGTTTATACAAAAGATAGACCAAGAGCAGGAGAACAAAATTAAGATCGGTTTTATTTGCTGTGAGTATCTAAGTTAAAGTTTCTGCATTATAGCAATAATGAACTTTGGGAAAGAATAATGTTGTATTTGTTACACTCTGCTGGTATTTCATTGGCGTCAGCCATGCAAAATGGTGTCACTTCATTCTGGGCATCATAATTGAAATCATATTATTCTGAAGAGTGAATATGCAAAAATTAAACTATATATGGTTCTTATTTATCAGTAATTTCTGATTGAATTTGCTCATTTCACAAATAATACTATTGTTCTTTTGTCAAGTCTACAGCCTGGAGGGAGTTTTAAGGTTTTATCTATCTGGTGATATCTATTCTGCACACAGAACTTTTCAGCCTCTCACATGATTTTACATATTAACAGGAAAGAAAGTGAAGTTCCAAGTGGATTTCTTGTGGGTAAAAAGATGAATTTTTAAAAGAATCAAAATTTCTGATTTTTTTCCTCAGTGGAGTTTGTTGTGATATTTTTTTCTGACATGGTTACTATATTTAAGTAGTTTGTATATACTACAGACTGTCTTCTAAATACAGAAACGTTAAACATCTATAAAAAAAGAAGGACAAGTAAAAGTAAGGATGGAATTGTCATTGATGACTAGTTGTCTGTGATACACGTGTCTAAATTTAAGAGAAGTTAATTCTATCCAAGTAAACCACATCCAAAACTGCACACTTACACTGAATATGGAGCCCATGTTCATTGATGCCAAATCTGTTTGCTTGAATAAAAATTCTTAAAGTAGCTAGGTTAGTAATTTCATCTTTGCCCCCTCACTTGGTTTTCAGTGTCTGTTTAGTTTCTAATGAAAGCACAGTAAGATACCTATTTTAAGGGAGACACATATTTTCTTTACTCATATGAAAATACATTGTAGTACATTTTCTATAGCACAAAATACAAAAGCATATGTATTCCAATAATGAGATATGCTGTTTATTTTGAAGGAGCGGGTAAGTGAAAATGTATCCACAAAAAATATGCCCATATTGTAATACTGTCTTGATTGAAATGTGGGATCTATTAGATTACCTGTATCATTTCCATTGACGTTTAGGCATAATGAAGGAGCCATCAGAATACCCTTGTTAGAGAAATATTATCATGGAACTGAAATAATTCATGACCAGTTGAGCACACCATTCAAGAATTGTGGCAAGGACTAGAATTAAGGTCACTTCTTGTTTTCTTCAGGTCATTTATCCTAAGTAGATTGTCCAGTTTTTTCCTGTATGTAGTTGGGACAGAAATGCTGTTGAACTATCTTGCAGACACTATCATAATTTTTCAGGTTTTTGTCAGAGGGAAGACATCTACAAACATTAGAAAACAGAAATTTGTAGATAGAGACAATGGGTAGATTTCAGTCTCAAACTTGAAGCTGGATTTTAGAAAAAGCTCAATTACAAGGCTTTTCTTTTGTCTGGTAAAATATTCTGATTTGAACATTGGAGGGTTTTGTTTGCAGGTTTGGTGGGAGAAGTTTGAGCTGGATTTAACTTCTTTATTTATAACATAATAGGACATGCGTCATGTCAAACTAAACACACTTGGAAGTATTTTGGTCTCTGTGATATATCTTATACTGGCTAAAAGTTCTGCTAATTACAATTATTTTGTACTTTTTGAGGCTAGGAATCTATAAAAATACTGGGAACTATTGAGCCGTCCTCCACATATGGCCAAAACATTCACTGAGCAGCGGAGGACAGAAATCAGCACAAAAGATCTTGTGTCACTTCACGATTTTCCAATAAACAAAAGATCAAGTTTCCAGTGAGGCTCATAATTTGCTCTCATCTCCCAGATGCAAACTATAATGTGCTGCTGTTGTAAAAAAAAAAAAAAGAAAAGAAAAGAAAAAAAAATTGAGATTGCTTAAATACTTTTTGAGGAAGAACAAGGAAGCATAGTGGAGAAAAGCCACGTTACCACGTTATTTTACACACACACACACACACACACACACACACACACACACATATGTGTATATATATATATATATATACATATCTTTCTTCCATAAAATATTTTCCCCATCATATTGGAAGGCTTATGCCCTCTCACTTTAATTTTGGTTTTGAGGGCTCTTTCTGATGACTACCCGCTGATTAGTGCGCTGCTCACCGAGGTCATGCACCAGAGCTGTAATGTTTTGAATGCTGCCTCCTCAGTGGGGTTGTGATACTAAAGTTATAGTCTGTCTCCAAGAAGACCATTATCATTATAAAGTAACACACATCATTAAAGAGAAGCTCCATGAAGACCATTATCATTATGTGGTAACACATCATTAGACAGTATCTTTCACTGCACAGCCCATTGAGGAGGGTACAGTCCCAACATGACAGATCTCTAGAGTGACATCACTCAGTCTGGCCTTTTATTTCAGCAGGAGTTATTTATGTCTCAGGGATTTCACTTGTCATCCTTCCTTATCTACCAGTTGTTAAATAGAAGGAGTTGCTCCAGGTTAAGCCCCCGGGCTCTTTGAATAATAAGGTTCCCACTGGAGTTGGAACACTCAGCATACTTGCTGCTTGGTCACAAAGGTTTCAGACCTGTTGCCTGCGTGCCAGGGTGGAAAGGTGCCATTTGGAAAGGGAAATACCTCGGATGCCTGCATCTTGTTTATGGATTTCACAAGGTGTATAATGGAAACCAGGCGGGCATTGAACATGTGAACCTTCAGCTGCAAAGTAAATCTGGTGTGCAGTGCAGTAGATACACTTGGCTGTCCTTTTTATGCCATCAGGTAATGAAAGTAGGTCACTTGCCCAAACTTACAATAGGCTGGGGAGAAAACTAGATCCATACAAATTGTGTTGTCCTTCTGAAACAGGAAAGTGTAGACCGATCTAGACATTCTAGATGCTTCAAACACAGTTTTCTCTTTTGCTTTATAATCCTGTCCTCCCCTCAGTAGGGTTTCTGAATCAAAGCTGAGTTTGTTGCCTATCATAGGTGCAAGGAGCATTTCTCTCACCAATCTATATGCATTACCATTGTCATTGTGCTGTATTCACAATAAGATATATGCTAGGTATTAATTTGCACCAGTATGCTGTTGTTCTTATTTAAAACAGTGAACTTTGCATTCTTAAAATGCATTCTTCTGGTCTGTGTCTTTTCATGAATTCTTGTATGTAAAACATCTTGAGCTAGTCTTTTAGAAGACACCATTTTTTTTTTAATTGAAGTCATTAATTTTCTGCCTCCTTTCTGGATAAGGAGTTGAAAGAGATTAGAATTAAATGTGTATATTTTCAGAGAAAACAGTGTAGAAAAGTTTCAACTTTCTGTTCTGTAATATGTTTTCTAGAGCCAGTAGAGGGAGTATTTTCCACAGTGTTTTCCCCAGCACAGTTTAATTGGTATTATAATTAAGTATGTGAATAGTAGTCTGTAATAAAAAATATTATTTTAGACTTCAATTTCAAGAACACAAAGCAAAATCTATCCATAAGATTATCAGGCCATCCCTTTTTAATCATTGTATCTTAATTTTACAATAATAAAACACCAGCTGTGATACCTTCTTTTTTTCTTTTGCATCTAATGGTATAAAATGGCTTTTCCTTATAACATGAGAATAATATTTATAAGACCATTACTTTAGCCACTTTGCAGTATTTGTGAATAGTGAATGGGACCAAATAAATGCCTTTCTCATTTAACAAGAATCACCTGGTAACAGCTGGTTAAACCACAAATGTCTCTGTCTTCTTGACGTATATAATGTGACATTTCCCCTCCCCTTTAGAGTGTGAAAACTGAGAAACAGTTCACAATCAGGATGTGGTGGGTATATTGGGACATGGAAGAGTCTGTGAAAACAGACAAGCTACATGACTTTCAGACCAACCCCAAAGTACCTCAGTGAACAGAGAAGATGTGATGGCAAAGCCTGCTGAGGGGGAGTCTTCACATATGCAATTATTTATTCCTGACTGTGGTTTTACCTCTTGGGAGCACTGTGGTCTATGGACCCACTGTTCATTTTCAAGATATATCTTGCAAACTGGTTTCAGCAACAAATTCCAGATTTCCTTTCTATTTTTCCATCACATTTGCATCAATATAAGGAAGTTTTAACAATTGTATTTCTCTGTGTTTTCCAAGACACTTCAAGAATTGGAATGCATTTCTCTTCCACAGATGAAGAGAAGGTCATATTAGCTGCACAGCATAGAGTGTCAGTCTGCACCCCTTGCACAAATCCTGGCACATGGGAACATTAACAACTTTTAATGAGACAGTCCTTAACCAGCCCACTTTTCCTTCCTCAGAAGATGCCTTCCTGCCATCCACATTAGCTTTGCTAAAGCACCCTCGAGAAGAGCAGTGACAAACTGGTGCAAGCAATGAGGAATTGTGGAAGCTGTTCCCACACCCATGCAGAAATTGAGGGCTCCTTGCTGCATTCAGCCAAGATGAGGCACATTTACTCTGCATGGGAGATCTCACCTCTGCAGCTATAAATAGGAGTGTAGTATTAACAACTCACAGTGTCTGTCTCACTGTATGTATAATGTCTCTCTGTAATGGTTCCATTTTCTAGACGACATGTACTTTACTTTGAGTAGCAGACATTCTCCAGAGGTCATTCAGGATGTAACTTCTAGACACTGTCACTCCTAATATGTTTTCTCCTGAAGATATACTTCTAACATATTTCTGAGCTTGATATTTCTTCATAGTCACTGGAGAGTTTTTTAGAGCATAATCTTTTGGTGCTGCTAGCTTTTCAACAATATATGAAGTTTAGGACTCCCTGTGTCATTTAACATAATTTGTAATATAATTAATTCTCTCTGGTAAATCCCAATGGCACTATATCCTCTTACAAGGTAGTTCTCTTAATATCTGATTCAACTGATAATTTCTGATGGATGTCTGAAGATTTAACATTGCTGCTAAATTCTGTGGTGTTGGTAAGACCATCTTTAATTTAAGGATTGAGCAGAGAAATTCTGCAGTGACTTCATAATCTCTGCATCTAGTTTAGCATGCAAGAAGAGAAAATGAGTGTAAGAGGTTAAAGGAAGTGCTAAATTTACTAAGTTAGCAGTGAGATAAATAAAAGAGGGAGTTGTAATGCTCTGCCTGTTTCCTCTAGAAAACTGATTCAAAAAAACTTGCCAAGATATTTGGATCAAAGCCTGAAAACAAAGGGCCAAAACTTGAATTTAGGATGACAGATTTCAGGTGGGATCAGAAGACTGAGGTCGACTTTGTGTTCAAGGACTACTCTGTTCATATTCTGAGTGAACTTGAGAATGGGATGTCTTGGGTGTTGGACATTGTCTTGCACATTTATCTTTGCTTTTCTGAGTCCAGCACTTTTGTAGTTGGTGTCTGGTCCTCACGTGTTAGACAGTAAGGGCTCGAGGGCAAAGTAAAGGACAAAAATACCCAAGTAATGGGGCTTAGCTAGTTTGTGTTTGTAAGTGATCCAAGAAGAGATTTCAGCTCTGATCAGAAAAAGTCAGATTTGTCCCAGTCGTGTCTTGTGGTAGGGCTATCCTTAAGTAAAATGAAGGTATGGTATATGATGTGCTGTTAAGGAAGACAGAAATAAAGAAATGTGTTGGAGTAAAACATTTACATTATTACTGATTGTGGAGTAATAAGGAAGGATGAATAAAACAGTCACTTTAACACCAAGATTGTTTAGGGGAAACATAATAGGAGAAAAGTTTTAGGTTTTTGTTTGTTTGTTTGTTTTCCATAGGACCGATATGAATCATCTGTAGTGTAATTAGTAAGAGAAATATTGGAAACTGTTTCCTTCCAATGTATCAGTGAAATATCTTGACTCTCCTGAAATACATTGTATTGTGCTACT
This sequence comes from Formicarius rufipectus, assembly GCA_013399695.1. NCBI lineage: Eukaryota > Metazoa > Chordata > Aves > Passeriformes > Formicariidae > Formicarius > Formicarius rufipectus. The sequence continues at coordinate 370,227 of VXAU01000750.1, forward strand.
ATTAAAAGAAATGGTAAGCCAGTTATGCTTGCAAGTGGCAGCCAACAAATTTCTTCACTGAATTGTCAATCAGTTCTATAGGTTTTATTTTCAATATACTCCATTTTCTGTGACTGTTGGCACAATAGTTTCTAACTGAGCAGTCATTAATTCATTCAGCCAAAATTAAATGGAAGGATAAATATTTTCAGAGAGACAGAACTGGAAATATGAAAGACATTAACTTCTGTGAGCAGATGAACCATGAGGAACCAAGACCTCAATAGGAGAGAGATGAGTGTAACAGACCTGCTGGTTGCATATCAGTCGAGTTAAGGTCCTGGAACAAATATAGATTAAAAAACATGAAATACCAAACATTAAGGGAAAAAAAAGATGGTAAAAGGTATATGGATGTAATGTACATAATGATTTTATAAATGGAGTTCTAGTACATGCTTGCATCCTTTATTTGGATTCACTACAGCGTTTGATAGGAAACAATTAGTGAAGCATGAGAAGACAGGGATTTAGCAGAGCGATCGTAAAGCAGTTAGAAACTGAATGAAAGGTAAATATTAATGGAGAAAGAAGAATCATGCATTCATTAGTAGGATCTTCAGGAATTAGGATCAGCATTATTTAATATTTTAATATTTTCAGTATTAAAAGTAAGAATGTACTGGCAAGTTTTACTGTTGAGAAAGTTACTACATGGAAAGACCTGCATGATCTGTGATGAGAAGGAAATAGCTGAGAAAGAGAACTATCTGGTTCCTCTGAGCATCACCAGGATGTTTGTGCTGCCAGTGTGATGTAGCCCTGAGAATGGGAAATGTTACCAGTGGATGTGACTATTATATTAGCAGTGGTGACAGGTATTTCTGACATTGTGCAGGGCACTGGTAGGCTCTCAGGCAAAAATGGCATGCAGTCCTCTTCACCCAGTTTCAGAAAGAGGAAACTCAGACTAGGAGAGATGTAGAGTAAAGCTTCTAGAGTGATTAGGAATAAAAAAAAAATAAAATTAAGAGGAGAAAAGGAAGAATATTGTCTTACACAAAATGGGAAGAAAAAAAAAAAGGGGCTTTCATATCCTTCTCTATAACTGCTGCAACAGGAAAAAGAAAATGGGAAAAGAGCTAAGAAAAAAATATTACTAGAGAAGTTGTTAGGTAGAATCTGAATGCAGATAAATGTATATTGAAAATGAAGAAGTGTTTAAGTGGCAGAGTCATGAAATGCTGGAAAATAGAGTCTCCCACAGGGAGTCACAGGGGCAAAAAGTTAATTAGTTTTAAGATGGAGATTAATCCTATTTTTAAACAGATTCTATGAGATGGCCACCTGAAATAATAGGGGATTGGACTTCATTCTGCAAGTTTCCTGCACAAACCAGGTTCCTGCAGTTGTGTCATGAGTCTTCCAGAACCTGGCATTTTCCTGAAGTCTCTGAGGGCTTGTAGCAGTGTGAAAATCTTTTCTTTCAGTCACTACCTCCTTCTAATGATTACAGTGAACTTGAAAGTGCAAACTTCAAGGGTGCAATACCTAAGACGAAAATAAGGCCACATTTACATATATTTTAATACTTGCAAGATTTATTGCAGTAATATCTAGGAGCTGGAGATATTGAATTTCAGAATCTGAATGCTAATCCTTTATTGACTATCAAATACTGTCTGTGACACCTTAGTTCAATTCCTATATATACTTCAGACTGGGTATTTCAGAATTTGACCTTCATTAGCCCTCTCCTATATTTTTTTTTTAATATGGACTCAACTTATCCTGCACCTTAAAATCTCTGTCAAAAAGGAAGTGTATCCTTCTGCAAGCTACTTACACCTTGATCTTGTTCTTTCAAAAACTTACATGGGTCATATCTATGACCAGTGTATGCCAGTGAAAAATTTGTCTATGAATAATCAATTATTTCAACAGGACAGGAAAATCAGCACTTATGCATGTGTACACAGAATTATGACCATGATTCATGAGCTGTAGGTGATGTGCAGGCTTTTGGGAAAGAATGTTTCACAAAGGATGGAGCTGTTTCAAGGAGATGGCTGTGAAGCAGATCAATGATCCTCTTTCTCCCACCTGAAAACTGTAGTTGAAGATGCAGGGAAATAGTTTTCTACAGTCCCTAGGATATATCCTTGGCTTGCTAAATGGGAAATGCTGTGCTCTGGTGAGTTTCAAGCCTCATAAGTGATGTGCAATGGTACCATATTGAAATGCCTTTTAAAAATCCAATCAAAATAATTGATTTTTCATAGACAGAGCTTGGTTTGTCATTGAGTTGCATTCCTCACAAACCCCTCAGAAATGCAGCATGCCAATAAAATAGACAGAATGATTACAAAATCACTGTGAGGTTTGGTTGTGATGTTTGTTTTGGCATCCTTACATTGAAATGTTTTATTTTCTTCCAAGACTGAAGTGCCAAGAAAGAACATTATTTTATTCTGTAGCTCCCCACTAAAACCCAAAAAAATGCATAGGTAAAATTCCAGTCTTTCGTGAGTACCCTTTTCTAACTATGATTCATCTACAAATAATAAAATATTAAAGCAACATTCTAGGCACATATATGATTGTACAAATCCAACCTTATAGTAAAATTTAATATCAGCATTTATATTTTTGAAGTTAAACAGATTTAGGATAAAGTAGTAATTGCAATTTCAGTGGTTTCAAGAGGATATCTTTGTTTGGATTTTGTTGTGGTTTTTTAAAAATCTGTTTCAACTTTATAGGACAGAAATGCAGATGAATAACAGAAGTTTTGAATATGCTACAGAATAGATACATATCAGATGAAACTCACTGTAGCTCCACTCAAACCAAGGAGCTTTCAAGATCAAAAAGTCAGAGATAACCAAAATTTGGCCTATTATTTTTATGCCTTTTCAACAGGGGTTTTCACAGACAGCTCAGTTTTCCCTCTTTTTTTTTTTTTTTTCCCCAATAGACCCCATCAATTCACAGATGGTTGACAGACATGCTAGATAATAAAAGTGCATTTTTTATTAAATAACAGTGGCTATAATAATGGTATTCACTGTGGTTTTACCACTGAATATTAAGACTTACAGTCTAAACCAGCCAGCAATGAACAGGCTTTGCTCAGAGCCTTCCTGATTTTGATGGTTCTCAAAACAGACACTCAGGATTCTGTTTTGGGGGCCCAGTTGCAAGATTAGTGCCAAATATTGAAGCAGCTTATTAAAACACTTAGCTACTCTTTTCTAGATCATGACCATCCACACTTGGTTGTTTGTTTAGTATCAAAATCTGATTTTTTTCATTCATATGAAATACAGAGAGCTATAGAGGGTACTCAAAGTGCGATCAAGGTGTCTCATCCTTAGTGCTGTCAGTGAACTGATGCCAATTTAACACAAGCATTTCCATTACATGTGGATTTCTATAAATTTAAATCAGAAAAATGACAGTTCAGTCCCCTTTCAGTACATTAGTTTTAGATTTAGCAGTTACTTGTCTGCCCTTTTGCACAGCAGAAGCATTATAGAGGATTTTTTAAATAATTGAAAAGTTTGAATACTTGTTCTTTGTTCTAAAAAAAAAAAAAAGAAACAAAAAAACCCTACAAAACCTAACCCGCCCCCCAAAAACAACAACAACAAAAACAAAACAAACAAACAAACAAACAAAACCCACAAAGGAATACTACTATTGCATTATTTAAGGCAATGAAATGGATTGAATATTAGCTGCAAAATAAATTGAAATACATGCTGACATATATAAACTCTAGCCAGGAATAATTCTCTACCTGTTTTAAAATGAGCAGAAGTTAAATAGAGTATCAGCTTGAGTTTAACTCTAGATGAATGAGGAGCAGTGAAGTTGCCGACATAAGAATATGACTATAAACAGGTAATTCTCTGAGTAGAAGCAGAGAAATCAACATAAGGGATAGAGGTTTGAATTGATTTGCAGTTTAAACGCTGGATATAATTTTGGGTGTTTTTTGTTTGGGTGTTTTTTGTTTTTGTTTGGGTTTTTGTTTTTGTTTGGTTGGTTGTTTGGTTTGGTTTGGTTGGTTTTTTTGTTGTTTTTTTGTGGGTTTTCTTTTCTTTGTTTGTTTGTTTGTTTGTTTGTTTGTTTGTTTTTTAATCAGAAATTGGTTTGGCACAGAGTAGAGATTACCATGAGAGTCATAAAAGGTGGTTAAAAAACGTGATGCCAGAGCCAAATCCTGAGGTCAGTGACACGGTTACTCCTCAAGACTTTATGTGAGTCCTGCCTTGAGCTCTGGGCCATGTGGTTACCCTGCATCCTCTCTTCCATCTCTTTAAGACAAGGTGTCAATGAGCACACGCTTTAGCTTCTTTCATTTCTTTCTGCCACAGCTGCTTTGGTTTTGTTCTGAAATGCTCTGAAAGCTGCAGAACAAAAGCAGAGTTTGAGTCTAGGGAGAGCACTAGGGTTTGTAAGATTTTAATCATCCATCTCACTAGCATGTGTTCCAGTGAAAGAACATACAAATGGAGCTCGCTGAATAATGTCTAGAATCAGCTGCCCTTTTCCAGCAGGAATTGACTTAACACACAGAAGGATGAATTTTCAACATGAAGTTTACAGTCACACTGACAGTGCCACTGTCATTCTATTTCATCCTTTTGTCTCTTATTTTTTAAGTTAATAAACACAAAGAAGAGAAGATGGGGCATTTACTGGAGAATTATAGCTAGCAAAAAAATAATTGGATCAGGTAACAAAAGGACTGTGTATCCCATGAGACAGTCCTCCTCCTGCCTGGTTGTATTAATTACTTTCTCCATGAGGAATGCCAATCAAAGACCATAGAAACAAAACCAGTCCTTCTATTTTGATTGGGATACAGCAATCCTATCAGGATATTGTCATACCTATCTTTTTTATTTGTAAAAGCTGGCAGTCTTTCCAGATGTTGCCAGTATAGTACAGAGACACATGCAGGAATTAGTGTTAGATATTAACTGTGTGTATTGAATGCTTCGTTGCATATGTTTAAGAGTCTCATGAGAAAAATCCCAACGTATGCACAGAAATGACATGTGTTGCCACCACAGCTGCTACAGTATTTTCACACTTTAGTGTGCTGTCTCATGGCAATTAGGAAACTATTATTTTGTATAAGAAATAAAGAAAATTTGAAATAGTGGGTTTTGTTAGCCTTCAGCACTTTCTAAATAAAAACCAAAACTGAACTCCACAGCTTAATCCCTGCAATGTACCTCAAAAAAAAAAAAAAAAGAAAAAGCCAGCTCTGCATTCTCTGCCGTCTATCTCCCAGAATATCATTCCTTCTCACTTGACAAAAACACTGCCTTTGGCTTTCTGTAAGAGTGGAGCGTAAGATGTTGTGAAATCTGGGATCCAAATGATATGAAGCCACATTTCCCAGTGCAGTGCCAAGTTATCACATTTAAGGTACATGCTTGGAATATGTTTTCACAAATAAAGAAATGCCCAAGCAAAAGGTGCTTTAATTGTTTCTCCATTGCAGCTAGATGGTCTGATATAATAAAAAGGTCTGACATAATGATGTTTCCAATGAGGTTTTACCTCCCTCTAAAAGCATTGATGTCGTATTTGCATATTTAGATTTTTGCAGAATGAAGGTCATAATGTGTACCCCAACAGTATTTTTATTTTAGCCTATAAAAATAAAGTCTTTGTTGTTGTAGAATCCGGTAGCAAGAATAGAAAATGAGATTATAATCTGAGAAATGGGATCCTTTACACAAAGCAGAGACAAAATTTCCCCACATTGTTTCCAGTACAGTGGAATCATAGCTGCTAATCCACACATGGCAGCTTCCCAGGTAGAAAGCTAAATGCATCTGTGCTCCCATCCCTATTTCCAGAGCACTGGGACTTGGCACTGAGATCCTGCTATGTGTGTGCATCAGCCTTCCTTTCGCTCATCTCCCCCTTAGACCCACTGGGTTGGAAGCTGATTTTCCTTCAGAAATGGTTTGGGACTTCCTTTGTTGTAACAAGCTATAAATCTTCTGCATGAATCTTGAAAAGGTCTCTCTAATATTCTGCTGCATAGAGCATCAATAAACCATATTTAGATCAGAGAAGGTCTGGAAATTCTCATATGATTAGCGAGAGCAGCATGGGGCAGCTATTGCTGTGGACTAGAAAAGGACAGAAAACTTGCCACACAAGAGTTAAAAAGAAATAGAAAACCTTCACTGCCTCTGGGCAGACAGAAGAGAAGTTACAAACAACATATTTGTACCCAGAAGAAAGTAGCAGATGTTCTTGGGATGGCACAGGGAGCGTCTGGAGTGCCTGTAGTGATAGTAGTGTGGGTTCTGCAGTTCTGACTTCACCATAGCTTAAGTATAAGGAGTTAAAATCTTGGCATGACTTTCATCAATGAGAAAGACATAAAGCTGAATTTTTAACAAGACATCTTCATACAAAAGGTTACAAAGGTTTTGGGGTTTGTCTTGGGAAATATTTGGAATATGCTGCTTTTCTTCTCCAAACCTCCCCCCCGTCTATAACAACAAAATGCCAAAATGGAAATGCCAATGTTCAGAGGGTTTACAGTATCCAGATTTTTGTGAAAATACGTGCCCACAGCCAACTAATAAAGTATTGGGACCGTTTCTCATTACTTTTATTGTTTAAAGACACGGAGCTTGAGCCACAGCTTCATGGTTTCCAGGCTGTGTGTTGCCAGCCCGCTGCAATCACAGGGGTGACACGTGGCTTTCAGCAAGTGTCAGACAGCCCCCAGCACCCGGGGTGGACTTTGCTTTCCCTCCAGTGTCAGAGCTGCTCCGACCTGCAGCAGCGTTTCTGCTCCCCGTGACAAACACCAAGAGGCACAGTGTGACTAAAACCAGGAGAAACCAGCAAGGGAGGGAGGCAGCCAGTGCCAGGATTCTGCCATGGCATCCTCTTAACAAGGGGCTGCTGCTGGGCTGCACTACACCAGCAGGCAGCAGCAGAAGGGAGAGGTTTTCTTCCAGGAATACCATGAGGCCCCTTTAATCTTGTGAAGGGACTCAGGATTCCTCCTGCCCCTGCAGGAATGAAGTAGCCCAACAGCTTCATCTAGGCAGTCTGGCATCGTGGAAGGGCAGACAGTTACTCTGGCGTGGTTATTTACTGGTCTACAAAGTACAAGATTAAGAAATAAATACGGTTCCCTGTATGTATGGCAAATTCCTAATGTTCGTTCAGCATGAACAAAGGCGAGTTTACCAAGGAAAAGCAATAAATTAATACTAATATTGCCCACTCCTCCTTAGAATTTGCAGGTTGGAATGATGTAGTAAACATTTTTGTGGTCTATAGATCCGGTAGTTTGACAAAATGGAGTGAGAGCAAACCTTTTTCAGAGAGATGGTCTTTACTGAGATGTAAAGCAATAAAATTATCCAGATATACATTCTAATAGATCATTAGAAAAGCAGAAACACAAATGGTACCGTGGTATTAGTTATGAATGTAAGTAAAAAAAAAAGCACTAGATAAGGCAAAGTTTGAATGACAGGGTGTTGTACATCTTTGTTTTGGGAGAAGTTGGATCTTCAACAGATATTTTTCACCCACTTATGCTCACTCCAGGTGCTGATAAGAAGACGGAGTCTTTACATACAGCCTTAGCCTTGCATAGTCTCTCAGGACTCCTCCTACAGGTTTAAACTGATTTCATGGCATATTCTACAAAAGATTTGAAGAAACTTGAGGACATTGCCATCCCAAGTAGAAGTGGAGTTTGCAGGAGCCTCAGGTAGAGCAATACAATGAGGTTTGATGGGCCTGTGTTGTAGCATCTGATTTCCCATAGCCTTATGCTGAAGTTCTTTGTCTATCCAGCAGAGCATTATTACTGTGATGCTGCATGATTAAACCATCAGAATCTTTAACTAAATAATAAGAAATCCACAGTTTGTTTCATTCAGTACAGTGGTACTAGATTTAGCAGGTATACACATCTTGTTACTGCTGCAGCTCTCAATATATTTTCTGAAAATACTGTCAGGAAAATAATTATTTTCCATGTACATTGCACCATGTCAGTTTTTGTTTGGTAAATTCACATCCACACCAGCTACCTACTGATTTGGTAACCAGTTATGTGAAATAGTGTAAAATCTTGAACTATCAGCAAAACTCAATGACCTGCTTTTGAGGTTTGATATTTCTAGTCCATGATCATACAGTAGAATTGCTTTTGTGATTATAGAAGAGGAATCACTGATTATTTATCAACGAGAAGCTTATTATTAGTCTTATCAAGATGACAACTTCATTAATTATCCAGTGGTTTTGTTGATCATTTCATTTTGTCATATGAATAATTTAAAACTTTGATACATACAGTAATTTTCATGAAAGGCCTTCATATTGGTCAGCTTGTCAGATGCACATAGAAGAGTTAAAACCCAAATTAAACATCCAGTGTCCTTTGCAATCTCAGTGCAGTTAATTGAAACACTGTTGCTTCCACCATTTCTAATCCTCCTATAACAAAAAGAAATTACTAAAATGTCATTTCATCATAAGCAAAATTTTAATTAGTTTTATATTTTATTTCGTTACTACTAAATTTTTGTGACACAAATAATGTTTCCATGTGCTATTTCCCACCCCTTCCTTATGGTGAAGTAACTTGAAGAATTAAGAGCAAGGCACTAAGGGACAAGTAATAGAAGAGATAATAAAGCGTTAGCTGTTGTAAAGTAGTTCTGTATTCCCAGCCCTTAAAAAGAAACAGAAACTAGTCTAATATAATTTTATTACTATGTCTATGATATGAAATTACTGAGGACCAACCTAAATGAAGTATCAAACAATGAGGTACAGATTTGAGTTACTGCCTTTGAACAGCATTAATATATATCTGTTTTCTTTCTTTGTGTTGGGTACTGAAATTCTCCTTACTAACACAATGTCTGAAGATGGAGATAATACTACATTTAAATACATCTCCACCTGTCCAATACTTGTCTTTGAAGAATACTCTTTTTTGTTTTTTTTTAATTATTTTTTGTGAGAGATTGTGCACCTTATTCCCATCTCAGAGACACAGAACTGACTACAAAAAGAATATTCTTGCTAAATTTGTATGTATTTATGACCAGAGATTCTTTTCAAATGCTGATACATAGTAAAAAAATTTCCAAATAGAACTCATCCAAATTATGAGCAATAAATATTTAGAAATATTTAAGAAATAACAAAATCCACCCAGTCTGTTCATTCAGAATGTAACTAAATATTTGTAAACTAAGTATACAAATTGAATGTCTTCCACAAACCTCTTTCCTTAACCAGCTATAGACCTGATAGAGTACCTGGAATACTCAGTCTCTGATCAGATGCTTTGAATGTCCTGCATTGTCTCTCTGTGCTGGAACAGGCAGCCAAGGGTTTGAATGAATGTCTTTTAACTAACAAGGGAAAGATTTTCACATGTCATAAATAAAAACCAAACAATTGAAATGCAAAAAACAGACAGTTTTCCTTTTTTTTTTTTTTTAATATATTTCTGTGTAAATTGGTCAAAAGAATGGCAGTGGGATTAAAACATCTAGAAATGCAACATCCAGAAATAGTGGTGAACCAACTTTGTTCTATGTTCCAATCTCCTGTGGTACCACAGGAGAAGCAAGGCAAGGTCAACACTTTATTGGAATAAGCCTTGAGACTCTGGACCTGGTTGCCTTTCAATGCAAGGACACACTGATTTCTCTCATGCTGCATTCCCTGATTCTCTTTGTCAAAGAATTAAGCCTTATTTGATAGAGTTCAGTATTTTAAGGGGCAGACACACACATTTTTTAAGTCGTTCACCATTCAAATACACTGGAAGGGCTTTGACGTTTTATTTCTAGCTACCATTTTGGCTAATGTGCTTTTAGTAACAATCTTCATCAGCTGCTAATAACGTTTAGATCTGTCTGTATTTAATGTAATGCAAAATTACCTCAGGTTGTTAAAATCTGAAGTGAGGGTAGGGCTCCAATCATACCCCTTATGGGGAAAAGCAAGGCAAACCTTGCTTACCTACAGTCACCCAACCTGGCTGACATGTAACCAGGGAAGGTCAGCAAGTCCAACAACCAAGTACACAATCCAGTCAGGAGCAACAAATAATCTTCATAAAAGGTTTTTTAGACTAGCACCTTTTTTTTTTTTCCCCTCTTTGGTGGTGGTTTGTGGTTTTTTGGTTTTTTTGCTTCCGCCCCCCCCCCAGATTATCCATGCTGTTAAGACGGATCGTATATCACTCACAGGAAAGTTAGTCATCAATTAACAGAGCTCTGAGCACACCCTGTTTGTTAACACCACCTGTGAAAGTCACAGGAACCTTATTTAGGCCTTTGTGCCGTGGGTTTTTGTGTATGTCAGTGGCATTAGGACTCCTGCCAGGCACAACTCCCCTCCAGAAGTGGGTGAGTACAGTGTTCTGTTAGCTCAGTGCTCACTTCAGTAATGATTCAGGTGGTATTGATTGACTTGCAAAGCTTTGTGGTCAAATCAGTCTCTTCGGTGGGAATGAGACTTCAGAATTTGAATTTGTTTTTTCGGTTCCTGAAAGGTCTGAGGGTATGTCTAATGCTTTTTAGGCTTTGTTCTCTTCTTTCACAAAGTCTGCCCTTCCAAGGTCACTTACCAATTTATTCTCTCTGATATGTAACTTATGTGACTGGTACTGGAGGCACATGGAAAAACAGGTGTGTTGGCTCTGCCTTTTCCTTTTTGGGTGTTATGTGGTTGAAAATGTTCACTCCTGGCCTAACAAAAAAGTCTGGTGCTTTTTAGCAGTGCCATTCACTGTTCAGCCAAGCAGTCTGATGCCAATCCTTACCCTTCCTTATGGTTTATCACCCGCTAACACTTGGATCACAGGAAAATCGCTGCTGTCCCTCTCAAAGCACGCCGTGTAGCTGTGCCATTGGGCAAGGGTGGGAACGCATCGTTGTTATCCAGGTGCTAATTAATTTCATTTTTAATGTCCTGGTACATCTGCAGAAGAGTGTTAGGGTGTTTGTTGATAATTACTTTGAGCAAGATAAGGTGCTAAAGGAAATGGCTTCTACGAGTTGTGAAATCAGTTATTAAAGCAGATCCAGTTACAGGCATGAAACAATATACCTGCAGGGATGTTATGAATGTGATGTGTGACTTCATACAATATGTTCCCTAATATGAGATTCTAAATAATCTTTTCTAAAGCTGTATGAAAGCTTTTCCCAGAACTACAAAGAAATAGAACAAACTCATGCCTGAATTTTTTGAATTTTGGACTTTGATGAACTATAACTGTTCTGTTAATGTGCACATCTTATATTGTTCATGTGGTTCAAGAAGAAGCAGAGTTATACTCATTTTGGCATGCCATGCACTTAAAATGATTTATTTACAAGTAAACATATCTTTCCTCTGTCTTTTAATGGAAAAGAGAATTAAAACTTTTCAGTTATGGACGTCCTAGACAGTTCCTGTGACAAACTCTCATACCACCTTTGTCTCTGGATAATTTTGATTTTTCTAATTAAATTTTAAAGATAAAGGCAGATATAAGAAACCATTCAATTTAGCTGACCAAGATTAGGTAATGGATAATGAAAGAAATAATCAATGCAAACTGTTTACAAGCACAAGAAAAACACTGATTTTTGAACAGTCAGAAGTATGCTTAGTGAAATAAAACTTCACTGCAGGAAACTTCCAATGATTTCTTTGTTCTGTTATTCACAGAAATTTTGTTATTCTGAGCTGTAAAAGAAAATTCAAGAGAAAATAGAAAAAAGTGTAGTACTCAATTAAAAATAGGCAGAAAGACTAAACTTTATAAACCTAGGCCTAGAGAATCTGAACTATTTCATTTAAAAGTATTTGGGAAATAAAATTATGTAAACACAAAATGTTTTGGTATTTCCAAATAGAAATATTTGTATTAGAATGTAGCAGCCTAAACATACGCAAGTTTCCTCTTCTATTTATAATTAACTACAAAAGGAAAAAAAAATCAGATTCTTTATTTGACATTTTATAGTGTAACAGCAGCATAACTTGCTTTTGAAGTGACCACCACAAGGTAGAAAAAAGTCTTTTCACTCCATGGTACTGCACACTTCCTCTGTAGTTCCCAGTCCCGGAGTTATGGATATGATGGGATAAGGCAGTGACTGGAAGAAAGCATTGCTGGCCTGTTTTTGTGTGCAGTTCATCCCAACAGGCTTGCAGCCACTCAGCCAAATTACCATCCTTTCCAAGACCCCAATAACCCCTGCTGGAATGGTTCAACCCCCCCGCCCAGTACTAAAGTAACATAACAACTGGAATATTGTAAGGCTTATGTGATGCTCTGCCTTACAAAAGGAACTTAATAATCCAAAATACAGGTGTCTGTAGAGATTATTCAAGATAGGTGGTGAAGACTTAGGCTATACAAGGGTGAGAAGAATTTTGCTTTCGACCACAAAATTATCTCTCCAGAGTTTCAAATTTTCAGAAGAGTATTGCTAGGAAACATCAAATTTGGAATTCATGCACCAAGGAATGATGAATGCTATATTTTTCTGTTCTGGTATTTGGGTTTGACTTGTTTAGGTGTATGTTTAAATGCATATTTATATTTGTAGTTTGAATTGCTTTTTCAGAATTCCCCAGGAGAGAGCTGTTTTTACATGAGACCACACAAATTTCTTGAACTTCCTTAAAAAAAATACCCTGACATCTAGCAGCATCCCAGGCAGCAAAACCAGAGATGCAACGTAATGAAAACATGATTGCATTAAGTTTAGGAGGGAAGAATGAACTCCCTAGATCAAGTTTTGGGCTACAACTATATTTGCCAAAAAAGGAGGCAACTAAACTACTGTGACAATCCATTGTTAAGGTGATAATGCTGTCAGAATGAAACAAACATTTCAGTGCAGTAGCATCAAACTAGTCAGCCCTAAACTGTATGCTAAATATACTTGAAGTAAATACTAGTCTAGACTGCTCTTAGAAAGCAGACTTTTTTTTAAACATTTGTTTAGGAAACCAGTTTCTTGAAAATATCAGAATGCGAATTGTCAGTATCCAATTCAAACATTGCCTGCAAGTGGAGCTACTTTGCAGAACTGGGCTGAAATGTTAGATCACTCTTTTTGCTGACCTGAACTAAGACTATTTTGCATTATTTGCACACCATTGTGGCCCCAAGTTGTGCCACTTGGGCTGGAGCTGCGAAATGTCAGGAACAGTATGACAAACCAATACATACTAATACAAGACATATAAGAAGTGTGGGAAGACTGAGGGCTTCAGGAAGAGGCATTTGTTCTCAATAATTATCTGAACCACAGACACAGTGATCTCACAGAGCTGCTGGTTGCCAATCCTCCTTCCTGTGCCTCATCCCCAATTTCCTTTCACACGCTCCCTTCACTGGTTTCCATCTACTCCTCGCTCCAGAATTCAGGACTTTGGGCTTCACTGCACATCTATTTCTCCCTTGCCCCATGCCTGCCATCCCCCTCCAGCTCTGCTTGCCTGACTTCCTCGTTCTCTTTGTTTTCTCATGGTGAAATGTTGATATGCCCCAGGGGTGACTACCCTGGCACTGCTTTTATCTGAATGGGTTGGAGGGGGTGGGGGGGAAAAAGTCTTTTACCGTAAATCATTAGCGTGGTGCTCCCTTCAGGAGAACTTTCTTTGTTGCCTCTTATTAATTGTAGTGTTGTGGCTGAATTTGAGCACTAATCCTGCAGACACTTGCCTGCCAGGCTACTCACCCCAGTGATTCTGTTGACTCAAACAGCAGTTTTGTGTGATTATGGACAGTGGAATTTGGCATTTCATCTTTATCTGCTAAATACAAAAGATAGTCCTTCTAGTTATGCAGCACTTTTGGGAATCTATCAGAGGAAAAATATCTAACAGCAACCATTTCTGGTCTAGCAGTTTTTAAAATATAAATAAAATTCATTCCCATCTAGGCCTGATCAAACTTCAATTTTAACTTGTCCTGGCCAGAAAACAAATGGCTTGTGGAGTCTGGATTTCTGCCTACTAGAAAAAGCTTGTGTGTGTGAATATGTGTGTGTGTATAGAAATATGATTTATGAAAGTATTGATTTTTTTGTTAAATAATGAATTAGATGTCCTACCACAATATTATTTATCAAACTTTTTTGTCATATAATTAAATTGTCACATAATGGATTGCAGCCATATAGATTCATTAAATATTAAAACCTACATATGACACAGTTCACTTTTTCTTTAGCCAACAACACAATTCCTCAGTTCTTTTTCCATTAAGGCCAATAGCAGCTGTTCCTTGACCTTAACATAGAAGTTGCAGCTTCTTTTTACTATGGTTAGAAAACAGATGGTAAGTAAAGTCATGAGGCTTCTAAGTTTACTTATTTTCAGCTTGGCATCTGATTCTTCTTGGTGATCCTAAGTCTGCTCCATAAACTTGAATTCTAATAGCTGATGGAGATTTTTGACACAGAGACAGTTCCTCCATCCGTTGCTTCCAGGTGTGAAAGAAGTAAGTCTGCTGAGCTGCAATAGAGGGACTAGAGTCACATGTGAGTTCTTGTGGAGAGAAATATTTATTTGAAGTGTGTGTGTGACTAAATTCCCAGTCTGTAAGTAGGGAGCCAGAACTTGAGAGAAATATTTTTTCTCTTAGTACGATATTTGAATAATAATGAAGAGATAAAAAAGCAATGTTCACCACCATCTCAAAGGGATCTCTTAATGGAATTTAAAATACACCAAAATTTAAATGCTTTAATCCACACTGGATGAAAAGTATGTGGATAAACTGTCAAGTAACAGTACCCAGAAACTGTGTTTGAGGACGAGAGGAGGAAGTTATCAGAGAGCAACTATAATTGTATCCAATGAAAGGCACTACAACCCCTTTCAAGAAAGAGTTCTTATTCAAAAAAGTGGTAAAGAAGCTCGAGGTGAGATAATATTTCTAGTATACATTCTTTGCAGTATAAACCATAATACATTACCGCACTTGAGTGTAGAATTATCTTCAGCTAAGGGCAACCACAGTGATCTCCTATTTGGCAGTATTGCTGACTCTTTAGTAGTGTTTATAAATAAGCATTAGCAAAAAACCAAAGCAAAACAACAACCAAACTGGAAAAAAAGAAGACCCATCCTAGACATTTTTTAATGAGAACTCCTACCTTACATAGTTTGCAATTATGAAGAAATTACTTTTTGTGGGGGAGTACTACCCTGTCCAGGTGTAGTCATTTTGTTCAGGTCATGTTTTTGTGTGCTGCTTATTCAGTGCTGCCTGATGTGAGAATTTAAAGCACAGCTTTCTTCTTGTTCACAAAAAAAAAAAAATTGCTTCAAATTTTGGAACCCTTGATGCCACACTATGGACTTTTGTTTTGGTGGTTTTTCTTCTTTTCCATTTCATAAATTTTACAAGTGGTCTGATTATTACATTCCCAGTATTACTTAATTTTCTTTTGCCTTCAAAGTTCATTATCATTTATGCGATTGTGACGTGAACTTTAATTACTTGTAACAGGAGTCTCACTAGGGATTTAAAACAAACTAATTTTGCACTCTACCTTTAGGGAAAGGAGCATGACCAAACTTTAATATACACTGTGTAGTGGAAAATGTATATGGTAAAGCTGACTGCATTGAAGTGTCTTGGGTGGGATTTCTCTTACAAGTCTCTTCCTTGGATGTCTGTCTAAACTTGCTACCTAAATTTTGCTTCCAGTCAGGAAGGATAAATAGGTACCTCCAGAGGCACAAAATCAATTTACTTGTCCCCTTCTAAATGCCTCTATTGATTTTAAAAGAAGTCTAGACTACCATGTACAAAAGAGCATTTGTAATACTGGATAAGTTTCCTCTACATCATCCATATCACCTCTTGTGGGAGAATATATACTGCACTGACCCACTGAGGCAACAGTTGCACTGATGTTATAGATGTGTCTTTACATTCCTTGTTAAGAGTTGGACACTGCAAAATATAAAAACACTTGCTTTACATGCCTAACACACTGCTTTTACATAGGAAAGATCCTTTACTTGGCTCACATGCAGTGTGAGCATATGAACATGCATGTGTTGATCCACCCACTGAAAAAATGAGGTCATAACAGCATTGCATTGTTCTAGCCCAAATAGTCTGTGGTTTTGTGGTAGGTCAGCCACCTTAGCCAACATAAAACCAGTTTTAGAATAGGAGACTGAAGCAGACAGGGCAATCCAGACAAGCTTATAGTCCATCTCCCACCACTTTAGTGAGCAATATAACAGTTGGTTAAATGATGGTTTTAAGATCCCAAACTTAAAACGTAGGGAGGCTTTGTTGTGTTGTGTTCTGAAAATCCAGGGCAGGTTTTTCATGACTTGCATGATTCTCCGAGAAGGGCTCTAAAAAAAGCAACTGTCCGCAGAACAGAAATTGTGACCTTTTGAAGGGGTGTATATTTTCATAGAATCATAGGATCTGGAAGGTTAGAAAAGACCTCTAAGATCAAGTCCAACCATTAGCATCGTATCATTTTGAAGGCCTTAGGTAATGAAAAAAGTCCTGTTTTGTGGTCAAACTTGAGTTGATCAGGTATTTCTTAGCTGTAATAGTGATATCTCTATCATCATCTTTCTTGATCTGTTTTGCTGAGTGTTTTACTCTTTTCTGTAGGAAAGTGACTATTATATGTAAGATGGTTTCACAGTATAACTTTTTGTAATCCTTTGATGTGCAGAAACAATCTAAAAACCATAAATATTCTGATATTTCAAACATGTACTTTGCTCTTACCTATTCCTCAGCAAAATAGTAAGTGGCCTTATTGAGAAGTACATCTGTTTTCCAGTTCCCTTTGTGTTCTTGTGTTCTAGTTTTCTTGGCTGTTGTTTTTCTTTTTTTGTTTGTTTGTTTTGTTTGCTTGTTTTCTGGTTTTGAGGGTTTTTTTGTTTGGTTGGTTTTTTTAATGCTTGCATTTTACATGACCTGTTCTCAGCTTCTGGTAAATCTTGAATCAAGGCTGACAGTTTTCCAGTAAATGACCATTCAGATGAGATATAGTCAGTCTTGAGTGTAAGAAGCTCACATTTTTCAGAAAGATTTCATAGTTCACTTTCTCTTCAGTTAGTGATTAGGAAGATATTGCTGCTGCCCATCCTGGTGTGAGTACAGGAGTCTTAAGTACTTTATTCTCTTTTTTTTTTTTTTTCCCCCCGAAGTTCTATTTTTTCCATCAGTTAACTTTCACAACTGCACACCAGAGCAGATTCCTGTATGTGAGAAGAGTGGTGCATTTTTTCAACTTCTGGGTATGAACCTTTTTGCTTAGTTTAACTTAGTTATTAGGAAGAAACTATGTTGAGGGTGGTGAGGCACTGGCACAGGTTGCCTGAAGAGGTTGCGGATGCCCCATCCCTGGAAGTGTTCAAGACTAGGTTGGATGGAACTCTTAGCAACCAGGTCTAGTTGAATGTGCTCCTGTCTATGGTGGGAGTCTAGAATGAGATAATCTTTTAAGGTCCCTTCCAACCCAAACCATTCTTTGATCATTGGTCATAAGAAATTCTTTCCTTGTAAAATCACCAAACGGAAATGGACAAAGAGCTGAAAGAAATAAATATCCTATATTATCATTCTTGCTTTAAACAATCTTTTCAGGTAAAGATTGTTTTCCCCACCTATTTCTGATTCTCAAACAGTAGGGTTCCTTCTCACTTCACATCTGTCTAACTTCTGATGTTTTCTATACTAGTCCAAAAATGCTGCTGGTTATTTTTTCTGATTCTGTAGTGGTTCATTTTTTTAACTAAAGGATTACTGGAACCTGTGGCAACTTTTCTCCTACACAATACACAATTATGCAGAATACGAAGCACATGCTGCTTTATGAGATTTATATGCCAGCACAGGTGAAGTCTGAATTTTCTGGGATGAGTGCCCTAGAGAGTGAAGCCATCAGAGGAGGTACATCACAACCAGAACCTTAACTAAGGAGGTGAAGGAAAGGCTGCAGGAGGAGTTTAAAAATATTCTGAAGGGTCACCTCCTCACCCAGTCTTGGTGCTGCAGCCCTGAGGAGGTGCTGGGAGGGAAAAGGGGGAGGTGGCGGGCACAGGGTTGGGGCAGCTCTGCTGCCTTCAGAGGTGCCAGTGGTTGGAGCCTGGGATTCCTCCATCCTACTGCGGTGGGAGCACGAGCCACAGATGAGTTTCCTTGCAGGGCCCGTGAAACCCGGAGCTCGCAGCCTCCTGGCAAATCAGCCAAGCTGTTCAACTGTGAACTGTAATTAGCAAATACCCTTTCAAATAAACAGGATGAGAAATGGGGCTAAGGAAGCATCATAATCCATTGTGGGGCCTGTTCAGGGTAAATGAATTTTCCCAATTAATCCACAGGACACTGATGCA
The DNA here is from genome assembly GCA_013399695.1 of Formicarius rufipectus. NCBI lineage: Eukaryota > Metazoa > Chordata > Aves > Passeriformes > Formicariidae > Formicarius > Formicarius rufipectus. Next base: position 388,632 of record VXAU01000750.1, read on the forward strand.
TGGGCCATGTTCTCAGCTTTTAATTTACTATTTAATTTTAATCTTAGTTTATTTTCTGTTCACTTGAAATAGTCTGCTTAAAAATAAAATGGGTTTTGAGTATATTTTTCATGATATTGTACTGTTGGCTGTTCCTTTGGTAAATGAATGTTAGAATTGACTTTTTGATGTGTTTACTGTGAAATCATTAAATATCACACCTTGCCTATTAGATAGCTGGCAAGCATGGTATTAGATAAATACAAGCAAACAAGATTATTTTCTATCCCATTAGAGTCTAAGGCCAGTCTGCACCTACTGCTTCACTGAAGTTGCAGTAGTAGGTGATAGGGTAGATAATTTTATCATTTTCTTCTCTGGGATTTCTTTATCCTGTCACTTTCAGTTGATGCTGAGAAGTGCAAAGTATGTAACCACCAATCCATCTTACATCCGAAAGAATCTAAAGTCTGAATTGTACCAGGAGCAAAATTATTAACATTCTTGCCTCTTTTGCTCTGCTTTGTACATTTTTGTTTGTTTGTCTGTGGTTTTTTTGTTTTTTTTTTTAATGTTACAGTACACTGGCAAGTAGGGGTTTGGAGATACTTGTTGTATGCTGCTTATTATCTTGTGATATCTAATGATGTGGAACATTTGTTGAAAAATACGCATGTAAGAGTTACTCTAGAAGGTTTCCTAGACTAGAATTTTGCCCTTGGCTTATTGTTTGAGAAATGATGGGAAAACATATGGACATGTATCAGTATGTGCATGGGTAATTTCAAGTGTTGCTTCACACTTGAAGTGTGAGTCAATCTATTATGCAAAAAAAAAAAATCAAAATCAAACCAAAAACACTTTTGTTGAGGCCTGAAATGCCAGTGGGAGAATAGTGATATTTTATTAATCATTCTCCTCTTTTAGTAATTATTCCTGTAATAAAAAGCTGTGAGAGAACATGAAAAAAATCCTCTATGAAAGATAACCTTACCCAGAAAAGCTTTAGCACATAAGATTGGGGCTCTTTTTTGATATGTAACTTTAAAACATTTTCAAAAGCAGTGTGAGAAACCCAAAAGGAAAGTACTTGGGTATCATTTAAATAGCTTCAGTGTTGTGCATACACAGTTCCTACATTCCCCGTTGCTTATCCCCATACTATTTCTTTCATTTTATTGAAACAGGTAAAACAACCTACACTGCATTCAAATAAAGGTAACAATCAACCTTTTTTTTTTTTTTGTGGGAACAGAAAATTTGAGTGGGAAGTATTGAAAACTGGTATTTTAAGCTGCACTTCTCTGAGAGTTTTTCTTTTTGTGTTTTAATAATTAGACTTTGAGCTTTAAGTACCACAGGTTTGATTTCAGATGTCTCCAAAAGCATTATAAATGAAAAATGCAAGGGATATGTACTGCAGATATTTTTACTATTACTCTATTCACCCTTCCCTTCCTTGTATTTTTACTTTAATTCTGGAACTCTTATTAGATCTCATAATGATTTTTGACTTGATAATTAGCAGGATAGAGAACCTGCCAAAATCCTCACATTAAGGTGGAAGTTGGTAGAAGGTACTCAGCCTACTGCATTTTTCAATGAGATTTTTATATTTACTGTGGACACAGAAGCATGGAATCTGGACTCTCGCCTTCTAGTTTCTGATTTAAAAGTCTTGCCAAATAATAAATCATTAAGATAATTATGGTCTTTGGTTTGGGTTCTGTGTAAGAAGCAATACATTCCCGTACCACCCACAGAGAGTCACAGTGTAAAAAAAAAAAAAAAAAGCCT
>VXAU01000750.1:390412-449080 GCA_013399695.1 Formicarius rufipectus
AAAAAAACCCCCGAGTTGGGGTTCTTTTTTTTTTTTTTTTTTTTTTTTTTTTGGTTTTTTTTTTTTTTTTGTTTTTTTTGTTTTTGTTTTTTTTTTTTAATCTGCCACATTTGTCCCATGTGCTGGGACATATCCTGCCTGGCCCTGTGAGGTGGAAGAGGATGTGTCATATCTGGTCATATTCAAAGTGGGTTTTGTGGATTTTGTGATAGATACCACATCTTTACTCTTTTTTTAAATAGAGAATTAAGAACACTTGTCTCTCTAGAAATATGTTATAAATAAGAATCCTATAATCTACTTGCAGCAGCACTTCAACTTTGTGTTGAACTGCACAGCAAATTAGGAAGATAAAAGAATTTAGATCAAAAAAGGTGTTGCTTATGCAGAGGATAGTCACAGGCATATGTTTCTTCCAACTGTGCATGTCTTTTCATGCACAGGTCATCATGACAAGATCGCAACAACCTACATATACAGGATTCTTTACATCACGTTCCCCATCTCCAGAATCTTATTGCAATTACTTTTTCTTGTTATTTTTGTGGTTGCTCTTATAATTTTCATTCCTCTCTTGTTATTTTTGTGGTTGCTCTTATAATTTTCATTCCTCTTCATTAGTTTAATTTTTACTGCATTATTTTGTTTCACGTGATTTTAATCTTATTTCTCTTCCTCAACTTTTTTCATCTGTTCACATGAACATCAACTGATTTATATTTTGTATTGGGTTTGCATGGCAAGGTTGTGGTTATGGGGTGGTGAGGGGCTACAGGGGTGGGTGCTGTGAGAAACTTCCAGAAACATCCCAACAGAGCCAATACCAGATGGCTCCAAGATGGACCTGCCACTGACCAAGCTGAGCCTCTGAGTGGTAGTGGCAGAGCCTCTGTGATCAGGTATTTAAAAAGGGGGAAAGCTGCACACTGCAGCAGGAAAGAGGAGTGGCAATGTGTGAGTGACATGTAGACACCAAGGTCACTAGAGGGGCAGTGGGACGAGGTGCTCCAGGCATTGGAGAAGAGATTCCCCTGCAGCCCATGGTGCAGACCATGGAGAGGCAGCTGTGTTCCTGCAGCATATGAAGGTCTGTGGTGGAGCAGAGATCATCTGCAGCCCATGGACATCCCCATGATGGAGCATATTTGCTGTCAGGATTTGTGACCCGGTGTGAGGGACCTACCCTGGAGGTGGAAGGGTGTGAGGAATCTTCCCACTATGGGGAAGGAACAGCAGCAACACGATGAAGTGGCCACAGCTCTTGTTCCCCATCTCCCTGCACTGCTGTGTTGGGAGGAGGTAGTGAAAAGCAGGAGTGATATTAAGCCTGGGAAGAAGGGAGGAGCGGAGGGTAAGGTCTGCTAAAACTTGGGTTTCTTTCTCATTTATTTCTTATTATCCTGTTCTGATTTGTTTGGTAATAAATTTAACTAATTTCTCTAAATGGATCCTGTTCTGCCTGTGCCAGTAACTGGTGAGTGATCTCTCCCTGCCCTTATACCAACACATGAACCTTTTGTTCTATTTTCTCTCCCATGTCCAGGTGAGGAGGGGTGAGGCAGCAGCTCCTGGCATCCAGCCAGGGTCAACCTATCACATTTTGAAAATAGGGAAATCTCCAAAAGTGGTGACTAATGGACACTTTAGAAAACTTAAAAATGTTTAATTATTCTGTAGGGTCCAGAAGTTAAGTTATTCCTTTTGAAAATCTAGGAAAAAATGATTTATAATATCCTGGAAGCTTTGTCAAGCAAGTGTTTCAAAGGGAAAAGATTTCTCTGGTCAGGGGAGTTAAAGGGGCTGTTTTACAGATGTGTAGAACAGGGTGATTCTATGTCACTCACAAAGACATTGTACCAGGGCAAGGGCAGTTCATGTTAACTTAGTAAATCTGAGGCCATCTCGGATTTTACAAAAACAATTCTAAATTGACATCAGTATAAATGACTAGCTCTTGTATTGCGATGAGGTGGTATTAGAAGGCATTTATGCAAAGTCATAAGGGTGGAAAATATTTTAAAATCTTTAAACTGGGTTGAAATATTGCTCTTAACCTCATGATTTTCTTGTCAGTAAGCATGTAAAAATATTTCCAGTGTTTGTGATGGGATCTATCACAAATGTACTACAACAAATTTTGCAAATTGGTACAAGTTCTCCAGCTGCACCTCAAATAGAGCTAAGTTAGTAGTATTTAAAAATTGAAGGTGTTTCAAAACTGAAACCTGAATTTTATACTTTTTCAAATTGACTACTAAATCAAGTAAACCTTGAAGTTATTTAGGAAACTAATTTGGAATTTACTTCTTTATCTAATCCATTTCTAATAATGGAAATTTGTTTCCTAAATTAGATGGTTTCTGTTGAAAACTTTGCCCAGTCCTTCAATAGCCAAAGGGGAGCAAGTTGGATGATGCGGCATTCAATTGCCACTGCTTCTGCTGTGTCTTTGGTAGCCATCTGTGCCTTTTACATGACCACTCTGTTGCATTCTAAGCAAAGGAAGCCAGTTTCATGCTGCTTTTACAGAGGAACAGAATCTGTAGCATTCAGGGCAAGAGAGGTCTTGGCTCTTTTGTCAAGCTGAAGGACACCAAAGTACAAACTTAAACATTCTTCAGCCCACCAGAATATAAATACATCAGCTTCACAGTTGATATTTTAAACTGTGTATGCAGATTTTCCTCCCCTCCCTGTGTATGCAAATATTCTTTTTTCCCCTGTTTCTTATAAATTTATTATTCTCATGCAGCTATGATAGAATTCTTGAGTGGTGTTAAAATCCCATTTCTATGTGTTGATGGCTTTTTTCATGGAAAAATTTGGTCTTGGTTAATTAGAAGTATATGTAAACAGTTTTAAAATATAATATCCAGAGTGGAGGGCTGATTGTTTGCTACTTGCTGGTGTATTTTTTCAATCAGGAGGTCAAAATCACTAACCAGAATTTAAAGAGTTCACTAACATGACCTAATCAAAGGAAAGAATAGTACAAGTAAAGTTGTATCATTGGTTTGGTGAAGTGTCTAAAGATATTTCTGTTATTCCAAGGCAGCAGTGGAATGACACTTCTTATTGCTAATGGCATAGAAGAGGGGGAAAATGCACATGTACAATTATCTTCCTGAATCATATGGATCTCCAACACGTCACACAGATGATGGGTGGAAATGCTGGTGTTGAGTAATTATATTCAGCACTTCAAGGGCTTGTGCCGATATGTTAATAATCCTATTAATCTTCTTCCTTTATATGTAAATCTGTTGCCCAGATGTTGCATCATTTGCAAATCTTGCAATTAAAACATTTTATAACTTGCAGTTATGCAAAGGGGCAGTAGACTGGAAAACGGGTAAAATTGCTTGGCTAGGACATTACCATGACAACACACTGACCTCTGTTCAATTAGTTACAACTGAAGATCCAACTATTAATTATGATGGTCAGAAAAGAATATCATCTGAATCTCCTTTTACCTTTTTAATGTGGACATTTCTCACTTGCCATAAATCTCTGACTTTAAGAGACAAAGCTCCAGACCTGAAGCATTAAAAGTGATAGTGCAGAAATACTGATGGAAAGCAGAGGACAGTAAAGGAATCTCATTTATCAGCTACAGTCAAGGTACTACTTTAACTTTTTCTAGTCTAAGCACTCTGTCAGGAAGGCTTCAAAATGAATATTCGTTATTGCTCATTTTAGCTATTGAAATCTATGTTACGTGTGCCAGCAATTACCTCTCACTTTAGAAAGCTGCAGTTAATTAGGGCCAAACTAATCACTGTGGGACTTGTAGAAACAGATAGATGCCTCCCTTTGACAGAGTTTTACATTTTGCTGTGGCAAAGTTATTATTTTCTTGGCATGCTATCAAAGAAGACTTGTCTGTTAATTATAGAAGGCACTCCAGTTTCTGACGTGGGAGCTGTCCATGTGTAGTCACACAGCAGCACTCTGGCTGGACAATATATTCCTCGGAGTAGGGTGGTTTTGGGGGAGGCTGTGCAGGGTGCAGTGCCTCCCACATCCCTTTACATTCACTCCTAAAAAAGGCAAGTGTTGAGCCTGTGACATATTGACAATGTTAGAATTTTTGTGCCTTTTTAATTTTTTTATTAATTTTCTATTTAGCTCCACATTAGACTAATCAGTATACTGGAGAAGACCAGGTACTCAGCACAGCGACTCCTCCCTTCCCCCTTGAAGTGTAATATTTTCAATATTCATGTAGTCAGTGTTGATGTGTATTTATACTCTGTAGCATATGCTTAGGATGTGGAGGGTTGTGCGGGTTTTGTCTTGTTTGCTTTGATGGTTTGCAGTGGCATTTTGGTGTTTTGTAGAAGTTTTTGTTCTGCTTTATCCTTTTATTATTATTTGTATTTGTTTTAAGCACTTTGCCTTGGTAATCACAGATGAAAGCAGGGAGTAAGCAGAATGGCCTGGCTGGCAATAGTCTCAAGGTCACTGCACTGGGTCAAAGTTTTTAGGTTAATGTGCAGGCCTGGGAAAACGTGGGATTCCTCTGTAACTGACTTCCAGCAGTTCTGGATTAGACCTATACAGATTAAAGTGTGCATTCCAATATGATTCTCTTATGCAATAACCACCAGGCAATCTCACCCCAGAAGGTATTTGTGCATTTTTTATAATAGTCATACCCTGCACAGATGGCAAGTATATAAAGTATATAAATTGTATCCCGGTTTCTGCAGCCCTGTGCAGGACTCTGAAATGAAACAAGAAATGTGGAGCAATGTAACACCAAATACTTACTGAAGTAATTTTGAGGTGATCTCTGTGCAAGATGGGAATTTGTGCCACTTAGACCAAACTGAATGCCAGTGAAACCTTCTTGGCACTGATTACGTTGCACTGAGTGGTGAACAATTACAGCAAGCTTAGAATTCCTTTTGGCATATTAAGTAGCTCTGTTTATTGTTATGATTCTTTCCCGCTCTCTCCACTGGACCCTTTCCTGAAGGCCTGTAGGGAGATTTTGAAATGTGTGGGGTTTTGTTTTCTATTTAATTTCTTTTTTCTTTTTGTTCCCTTTTTGAGTTGCCTTTAACTCCTTCCTCCCCAGTCAAGTCATGATCTGTGTCCCATTTCAGACAAGGTATCTGAACAAAACTCACTCTGTGAGCTTCTTAGAATTATTTTAATAACATGCTCTTATTTATTTTTTAAACCAATGTAAATTGTCAAATCAAGGAAGAATTTGCATCCACTCTGAGGGAAAGACAAATATTCCAAATGTGAGTCAGATACATGAGACATTCACAAAGAAGAGTTCTGGACAGTCAGTGAAGTAGATGGAGGGAAAAGAAGGTTGAGAACAGAAAGAACATTAATTGTAAAAATATTTTGAACCACAATAAGGCCACTTTTCTGCTTTCCACTATAATCCTCAGCTTTTCCTTGCAAAAGTACATCTGCACAATTTTCTTTACACTCTATAGGCTTCTTACCATTTGACTGCATATGGAGAAAAATTTATGTTCTGGATCAGAGCAATAGATTTCAGAGGGTAGTGTCTGGCAGTAGGCAAATTTACCATTCCTAAATTCCACTAAGTCAGCAAATTTATCATAAATGTGTAAGTTATTTCTGCCTACTTCTACTTGAATTGAGTATAATGTTTCCCAGTTTTTCTAAGAGAGATATATTCTACTTGGATTTATTTTCTCTATTTTCCCTAAAACGTGAATCTGGGCTATCTGAACGCTTCAGAAGTCTCTAGTTTACATTTAATCGATACCCTTTTGAGCATTTAAATGTTTCTTATGATGTCCCTTTTAACCATCGGTTCAAAGCCAACAAAGATGCCCATTGTTACTTTTCTAATGGGTCATTTTGTAGACCTTGGCTTATGGAGGAGAGGAGCAAAGATAAAATCATAGGAGGGTTTGGGTTGAAAGGGACCTTTAAAGATCCATCTACAAGACTACTTGGATTTTCCTATCATAATTCTTAGAACAAAGATAAGGAAGGTGGGCAGATATAGAGGAATACAGGATGAACAAGAACATCATCCAAAAACCAGTGACCACAGCTCAAAGACATGAACAGCTTTATATAAAGCATATACATCACAGCAGCTATGTGGCCTGATTTATTGCTTTACATCTAGTTCTATTTACTTCATTTTCACAGAGTTTGCAACAGTATTTAAACCTCATCCCAGAGCATCAAAATCAGGTATATTTGGGATCCAGAAACAGAATAATGACTATAACTTTCTCACACATCTGATTCGCATTTATTTCTTTTTGCACACTTATAAGAGTACTCACTTGATTAATTGCTTTGAATATTGTATTTATAAAGGAGGACATTGTTGCACTGCTGAATCTTCATACTCATTATACCTTCACTGTAAGTGCTTTGTCAGTATCTGGAAGGTAGAGTTTAGAGGCTCTGTGTGCTACAGTAAATAAATGAAGAAAACCCTGTCATCTGTCCCTGCAGATAAAAGGCATATCACAGCCTTTTCCCATGTGTTTAATTTCCCTCCTTTGCTCCCTTGTCCCCTTCCTCCACAAACAAAAGGGTTTGGTGTCTTCTGCCCGCTGAGAGCGGTTCTTCATCCGTGATAGTCCTTCAAATTATCCCTGGGTACTTTGAGGTGAAACTAGTTGGTACAGGCCACATGCATGTCAAGAGAGAGCCAGCAGTGTGCCCCATCATATCCTAGTGCTGGCCTGCTTGGTTTGTTGTCATGGGTGTGCTGAAGAGTTTTATCATCTCTATCCATACTTGAAACTGCAGGTAGGCACGGCCTCAGCTCTGGCCACAGATGAAGTGGCAGAACACTATAAAAGCTGTGTGGCAATCCCAGTGCATCCAAAATAGATATACTCTGAATATCCAGAAGGTTTATTATTTCAAACTCAGGATTGCACTTACATTTTCACAGGACTTCTGGTTTCAAGTTGGCTTATGTTCTATTAGCTGAGGAGGCATAGCTCTCTTGCATCTGCCTGGAGAATACCATCTGCTGCTATCTTGTCATTAGCAGATCTAGTAACAATAGTCATGTGTGCTCTTGCACAGAGTGAAATCTTTGCCCTAAAAACCTCTTTTAAAGTGCTGGATCCATTTGGTGCCCATGCGGATGAAGGAGTCTCAGAGGCTGAGTTTTGTTAGTCAGTGGGAATATGATGTCATAAAGTAATAAAAGTGAATTTTTCTCTGGCATTTCTCACAAATCTGTGGCAAAATGCTTGCATGCAGTGTGACTCCATGTATATGCATATGCATGCGCACCTGCCTACAAACACGTGTGTATAAATGTAAGATATGAATACTGGAGATAGCCTGTATTTCAGAAGTCCAGACTGTGCCACTTGTAGAAAAGTTAGTTGAGGAGGAGGGTGGTGAAATCACTTTGCCCTGAAGAAAGGGTTTTGGAAGGAACAGAATTCCTTGTGGCATATGGTGGGTGGGCTCTGTAATACCTACATTATATACATTGTCCCGTGGCTAGCCACATTGCATTATTCATTAGTGTGCAGGAAATATTTAGAGTTGACAAATTTCTCAGGAATACATCAGAAGGACTTTTGCTTTCTCTGCCAATACAATATGAGCAAGAAAATGAGTTTCCATTTTAACCAGCCCCTGATCCATCCTTAAGGAGATGAAGGGATCTTCTTCCAAGCCTGTTTTACATTGCAGGGGTGGGGTGGACTCTCAGTGTACAGTTCCAAGTGGTTTCTATTCATAACTGAGCAGTACACAGAACATAGGAAAAAGGGAATCAGACAAGTAGAGAAGGGAAGAAAAATGTTATTAAATTATATTGTATATAATGCTATACTATATAGATTCTTCCAATGGTTTTGATTTCTTTTTTCCTCCCCCAAACAAATTGAACTTATGATCTAAAACTTATGCAAAGCTAAAAACAGATTAAAAAGTCCAACTTTGTTAGGAAAGGTTGTCACACTGTGACCCAAATGTCTGACCTGATATTTCTCTCATTGCTAGTAGTCACCCTACAGGCATTATCAAAGCAATTTAAACTACTGTACATCTAATTTGCAGTGACATAATTAGAACATTAGTAAACTTGACTATCTAGTCATTGCAAGTCATCGTTTGCGTACATGATGAAGTTAGAGCAGTATGAAGGCTCTGACACTTTTAAGGAGTGATAAACTAGAAGTTAATTTTTTACAACATTAAAATATACAAACCCCCTACTTTTTTTTTTTCCTCTTACTTTTCAACCTTTCCTGCAAACATCCCTACAATATGATCCCAAGTCTGCTGAAGCTTGACACTGAAGCATTGTAAAGTGAACCAAAAAGACAACACAGAGAAGGGAGTTGTGTTTGGCATATAAAAACAGTCCCCTTGCTAGATCAAACTGCCACACATCGGTCTCTGTACATCAGTAGACATTGCTCAGTCCCATCAATAGTTTACTGACCTGTGCTGTGATAACATTTCCATCTCTGGAGTGCACAGTATGTGACATTCTGCAAGTACATTTAATAGGGAGTGGGGGAAGGGGAGGTGACACTTATCCTGCTTGTCAGTGCGTGCTGGGATATCGATTGGGCACAACTCTCTGCTGCCTGATTGCCACCCCTCGAGTGTGCGTGGTCTTTGAACTTTGTTGTATCTGGATAAATGGAACAGTTTCCAATGAGATCACTCAGGTCTCGGGAAAACAAATATCGGCCAAATTGAACAACAAAAAAAAAAGGTATAAATAATAAAAGAAGTCCTTGATGTTGCCATAGTGCACTAAATAGCCACAGACAGGCTTCATTCTGTTGCATACTGTTTGACTAAGGCTGTAGATGAACGTGTGAGACAATAAAAATTTTAACATCTTGTCATATACTTCCTTCCAGAACAACTGTCCTTCCTGCCATGCTCAGGTCAGCACTTAAAAGTGAAAGGGCAGAATACCAATTAACTTATCTTCCTGACAAGAAACTGCTCAGTTCAGGGATATTATGTAGCTCAATATTTTATTAATGTAGGATGGCTTTGATCTGCATTTACTTTCTGAACCTTTACCATTAAAAAAAAAATATTTCTATAATAATTGGAATATATTTATCTAATAATAAAATATAATAAAGAAATTGATATCTATATAATGGGAATTTATATAATTTATAATATATAATTTTTATAATAAGTTAGAATTAAAGATGCTTGAATTTGTTTTTACCACATCTTAATTGTAAAAGGTGAACCAAACCAATATGAACTGCTAGCTGTTAAAGTCAGTCTGCTTATTTTCACTTGTGATATGATGGATGAAAAGATTATTGCAATGTTGTACAGTATCATATTTAGTGAATAGCTTTCTAAATTAATAGTAATTTACAAGTTTCTTTAAAAAGTTAGCAGGGAGGCTAAAGAGCTATGGATGTGCAAAAACCAATTTGGTTATGTGAAAGTGAACTGTTTGAATCTTCTCCTCCCCTCAGCTGGAAGTTTTTCAGAGGGTCCTAAAGGAACCTAGCCCATAATACCAGAAATAATTCTTCTGTGGTTTTCCTTACTCTCCATCTTTTCCTGTATGTTGTTCTGTCCTGGTTATAGTAGCCAGGATTTGTCACTGTGTGGGGGTGTATTCTAAACCCTCGATGTAATTTTTCTCATGAACTGCTCACAATGGCCCATTTGCAGCAGCTGCCTAAGGCACACCCAACCCCTCAGGCCACCAGCTGGGTTTTTAGGAACTTCTGTGGGATAAGGAAGTTTTTCTGTCTTCCCACCCACCTGAGGGGTCATGTCTGCTTATGGGCCATCAGGGATGCCAAAAATATGCCGTTGTTCACCTCACAGAGTAAATCACCCATTGTGAATCTCTCCACCCTGGGGGAGGAACGGGACATTCCTATTTGAGCCCAAGCAGATATCAGGTTGGGGTTTTGGGACTGGGACATCTTGTCAGATCCAGAGGAGGACCAGAGCCTCGACCAGACTGAGACTGCCATTGGACTGCAGCCATCATTTTCACCAGCAGGTTTCTTCCTTTCTTCTGACTTTGCACTCAGGGGGGCCACATGGTGCTCAGCACAGGGGTTGGTGAGCTCCATTCTGCTCGTGCCCTGCTGTGCTGGGCTGTACATCTGCTTTTTATGGCACAAACCAATTTTTTCCTTCTGTATCAGTGTATTTTGTGATCTTTTATTAAATTGTTATCCTGACTTGCAATCCCATTCTGAGTTGGATTCATTTCTCCTGCTGGTTTAACTCTAAACCAGCCCATGTTCTCTCCAGCATGGATAGCCAAAGCCTGTTGCAAGTCCCTACCTTTGATTATGGAATCAGTAGCTAACTTGACCTCCTAAGCCATTTACATACTTGGACATATTCCTGATTTGGGGGATCTTTTTATTTTTTTAATGGTTCTTAATGGTTGACTTTTTCAGGAATAAGAAATTAATTAACCACAATCACTTCATGTTTTAAGCTACAGTAGTGCTGACAGAAAAGATTTTCCCTGGTGTTCTTTCATGCAACACAGGATGATCCCTATGCCCATCTTCTTGCAAATCCAATGTTGCCAGTATGGAAGTGTTTTGTTGCTGCTCCTGTGGCAGAAAGGGATACCTGGACATGCTCCCTGTAGATGACCACTGCTACCTAATAAGCATTATCCAGTAATCCATTCAGCATGGCAGCCTTAATATTTGAAATTCTATCTCTATCTTTCTCCTGCATGGATCTTGCCGTTCTCCTGGTCAAACCTGCAGCCAAGGTGCAGCTGGAGCTGCTGGCCCCAGAGTGCTCTGTTAGCTTCTCAGGCACAGCCATTTAACCAGGCCTCAAGTACAAAACAGATTGTAACCATAAGGAAGACAGGAAAAGGCTAAATTTTTTAGAAGGACGTTGCTCTTTATTCACTTCATCTGTTTGTAGCCTGTTGTCTCCACTGCTCCTTGAGACAAAAGTGCAAGGGGCATTCCCTGCCTTGCACATAAGGTCTTTTGCAATGCCCCATGGGCTGAATTGTTCAGGCATTCTCTCTGCTTGCTTCCTTAACTCTGTGAAGCTCATTTGTGTTTTGCCGTGGCAGAACTCTTTTTAGGCAGCTTCTCAGCTACCAACTGTCCCTTGGCCTTCCAAAAAGATGATTTAACTATGTGACCTTTCATGGACTTTAAAGCATTTTCATGAGACAAGTAAAGCTTATGGGGAAGGGCTTTAAAAGTGTCTCAGTAATGACTCATATGTGAAGAAGTTCTATCCAAGTAAATATTTGAATTAAGATACCAAGGCTGAAATGACTGAGCTGAACTGAGAATCCAAGAATTCTGCAAAAAAGAAGCAGCTCCATATCATGTGAAGTAGAAGTTTATTGCTCTAGTCTCCTTTTCATTTGAATGAGCTGTCCCTGTTGCTAAAATATTGCCAAAAAGAAATGAAATTCTATTGTTCTCTACTTAGAGAAGCCTTGAACTACTTGTGACATTAAACCTGATGTTTAAGAGTTTGGGATTGGGTTGGAATATCAAATGAAGTGCCACTCCATTAAAAAAAAAAAAAAAGGCGGCCATTCATGTTTAATTAAAATTCACAGATAGCTAAAACCATGCAAATATTAACTATCCACAGTGCTCAAAGTGTTGGGAAATAAAAGTGGGGTCTAATTCTAAGTGAATTTACTGCAGTCTTCTTTCTCTGCAAAACAAGTAATGCTGTCTTTTTGTTTGTTCATTCTCTAAAAGTATCTCTGTGTGTCTCATGTTAGATCAATTTATCAAAACTGATTTTATAACATCATACACTGATGTAGATAAAGTTGGTTTGTGAGTGTTTATATAATCTAAACAGGCAAGAGCAAGCACATAGTATTTTGTCTCATCTCTGAAACATAATGTGTTCTTTGCCCTTCTAGTGGAATTTGTTATACAGCTTTCCATTCTTCACCCCTTGTTTTATTTTTTGATTAAACTGTGACATTTATTAACAATGACTTTGGCTTCAACTCTCTACAGTTTGCTTTCTAGGGAATTCACACTATTCTTTAAACTCTGTATTTCAGGAGATATAAAATATGCATACATTCTTTAGCAAAACAATGTTCAATTGCAAAAGCTATCTTAGTAACCAAGTGATGGATTAGTTCCATGAAAGAACCAAATTAGATAAAATGACAAGAACTCATGCAAATTTGTTAAAAATCAAAGGTCTTTTTTTTTTTTTTAATAATAATAAAAAAATCTTTATCTGAAAATATAATGTGCCCTTAGGACATGATACTTGATATTGCTACATGAATTAAATTTCAGACTGACAGGATAATTAATGTAATAACACCTTCCTCATAAACAGCTCCAGAGGTAGGAGGAGGCATTTATAGGAGAAATGTAGTTCTATCAGCTTTAGTCCTATGGGGAAAACCAGGGTTAATATAGCTAGGAAGAATTTGTTTTCTTGCTGCCACCAAAAATATAGTACAGAATTTCCATATTATTTCTAATGAAAACTACATTTGTTGGCACAGTTGGACTGCATGATTTAAAAAAAATAAAGTGTTCGAACTTGTTTTAGTGTTCTGACCTCATGTCCTAGACCCAGAGACATCAGTGAGGACCCCGTACTACTGTACTTAGGGCTCTGAAATACCTGCAGCAACATCTGAACCTGTTGTATGGTTGCTTGGCTTCAGCAAGCACCTTCTACTCCTTCCAGTGGGGCAAGGCTAATCTTTACTGAACAAGGAGTAGTCTCTGGTTTGGAAAAGGGGGTGAGGCAAACATGGTTTCCAGTTTTGACTGAATTCATTGAGCACTTTATGTAGTCAAGAGATGGAAAAGGGTAGGAAAAATATGCAACACATTTAATTTCACTCTTTCTTAGGTGAATCTCTCCAGAGCTTTTTGTTTATTTGCTTTTTCCTAATTATGGTCCTGAAAAAAATCCAAATACCACCTCTAAATAATTTCCCCTCTCCAAAAAGTGAGGTCAACAGAAGGTGCAAGTTCAGATATGTTTGCTTCATTTGCCTTTGAAATGAAATCTGAAATACTGAACTGATGGGAGTAGTGTACATTTCCAAGTTCAAACCCAAGTCAGCAGACTTCTTGAGTTGTGAGTGTGTGTTCAGGTGGTAGGGTTTAATTTTTTTTATATATATTTTTTTTTATTTCCTTGAGGATTTTTAAACATTTTCCCAATGCAAACTCCCAAACTAGCAATTCCTGTTCCCACATGGGTGTCTGCAACAGCCACTGCTCATGCTCTGCCTCCCTGCCTGAAAGCAAACACTGGTTTGAGGNTTTAAACATTTTCCCAATGCAAACTCCCAAACTAGCAATTCCTGTTCCCACATGGGTGTCTGCAACATGCAACAGCCACTGCTCATGGGATGCCTCCCTGCCTGAAAGCAAACACTGGTTTGAGGGTTTGGAAGGACTCCACCACCTGTGCTTGCACAGCTGTGGGGGTACCAAAGATGTGACTGGTTCCTCCTCACAGGGAAGGCAGAGCTGGCTGGACAGGACATTGCAGCACACCAGCCATCATCACACTGGAGCCCAGCACAAGCTGGCAACCAAGATATGAGCAAGAAGTAGATTTCTCTTTGCTTTGGTGAGAGGAAGGAAGAATTTCACATTCCAAGTAGAGCTTCTGGGGTGGTTGACTGCCTAGAAAATTAACTAAATCAGTGCATCCGTCATGTGCCTTGGTCTGGGGCTCTCTCTGGATGCCCCTCTAAGCTCCTGTGGGTCTAGAGTGTTGTGGCAGATGGTTTAGAGTATGGTACCCAGCTCACTCCAGGCAAACCTTGCTTGCCAAAGACCAGTAGGCTCAGTTCTCCAGGTAGCTACTGCCTGACTCTGGAAACGTGTAAGTAATTCATAAATTGGGAAATTTAATATAATACACACAGCAGGCTTGCAAAATGGTTTCAGATTTTAACATACTGATTGTGCTGATAAGCATCAAATAAAATATTGCAGTTCATACAAGATATTAATTCTGCTGTCTTAAGATGTTGTTTGTTCAAGAAAGCTCAAATTGGATGCAGCAGCATCTGTTTTTCAGTTTTGCTTTCATCTAATTTTACAGCTGGATTGTCTGAGCCACAAGAAGGTCAAATGATTTGCCCCGACTCTGCCTCTGAATTTATGGCATATGTTTGACAATCGGAGCCCATATGCTTGCCAAAAGTGTGTTACACATTTTAAATGTATGGTTTAAAATAATGTCCTTTTTTATTAGGAGAAAATCTTGCTACTAAAGTGATTTTTTTTCTTGTTATGCTAAATTAACAAGAATAAACAGATAACGCTAATTTGTCACTAGACTTTACTGACAGTAAATATTTTACTGATTTTTTTTTTCCTTTCTACTGTAGGCTTAGGAAGAAATCTGTACTATTATTTAGGGCAAACAGCAAATTTTACTGCACAGCACACAAAAAATATCAATTTGCTTCACTTATAATAGTTGCATTTTGAATCCAAACCCTGTATTTTTCAACATAGGGAAAACAACCATGAAATATTTCATAGCCTTGCTTTTGGGAATCTTCTTACCCACAAAATGTGGATAAGGTGGCAGAAGGTTCCTTTAGCGTTTTTTGTTATTGTTGTTTGTTTTTTGATTTGTTTTGTTTGTTTGTTTGTTTTCTCCCCCAGCTGGTGAATGTGCTGGTTTGGGCTGGGGTAGAGTTTACTTCCTTCCCAGTGGCTGATGTGGGGCTGTGTTTTGGATTTGCGCTGAGCAAAGTGATGATAATATAGAGACGTTTTTGTTGTTGCTGGGCAGATCTTCCACAGCGCTGTGGCCTTTTATGCTTCTCATTCTGCCACAAGGGCAAGGGGATTTGGGTTGCTTGGGAAACTGGGAGGAAACACAGCTGGGACAGGCGACCCCAACTGACCAAAGGGACATTCCAGACCTTATGATATCATGCTCAGTATATAAAGTGGGAGGAAGAAGGAGGAGGGGATGTTTGGAGTGATGGTGTTTGTCTTCGCAAGTCACAGGTATATGTGATGGGGCCCTGCTCTCCTGGAGATGGCTGAACACCTGCCTGTCCGTATTTTCTTTGTGTGTTTTGCTTTTCCTTTCCCTATTAAACTGTCTCTGTCTCAACCTATGAGCTTTCCAGCTTTTTCCCTTCTGATTCCCTCCCCAATCCTGCTGGTGGGGACACGAGGAAGTGGCTGTGGGGGCTTGACTGATGGCTGGGGTTAAACCACGACAGCAGAGAAGTCTAGGAAACTGTAAAAAAGTATTTTAAGCTATCAAATTCAGTTGAGAATTAATTTATGTCCAGCTGACTTTCAATTTATTACATAAACCTTATTAACTGAGCATGGGGAGAGGCTTGCTGCTTCCCAAGGGTCACGATGGGGAACAGGCAACACAGAGCCTGTGTGACTGGTGGTTGCATCCTGAGGAGCAGCAACGTGCATGGTCTCTCCAGGAACACCTTGGCCACAGTGGATGATTGAGTGCCAGACAGGAATAATTTTAACCTAAAATCCTGCCATCCTGGCCAGATGGGGCTTGGATTAGGCTAGAGACAACTTGTTCTGAACAGCAATTCATAATCTCAAGAATTATGGTGCTAAACTTTATCTTTCCATGGATATCATTGGCTCAGATTGTTATGCTTACCTACACATAGGAATAATTTTTTCAAATTACTGGAAAACCATTGTGTGGATTGCACTCTCCTTAAGAATCCTCTATTCTTTTTTTCCCCCCTATAATTTTAGAAAATGTTCTCAATCCTGTTGAGCATGGTTTCATCTTTGGAATAACTTATTTTCCTGCAAGTTGAATGGGACATGTCCACCAATGTTAGGACATATGTGTTCTAACCATGTTCCCCATTTTCCTTTGACCTGAAGACCAGTGGCTTTGGAAGAGTACTTTAAAGTGCTCTCAGAAATGGTTCACAGTGTCAGAGAGGGTAACTGGGGTCAGTGGTGTGTACTGAACCAGCTTTAATTCCCAAAACAAAGTACCCCATATATGTATCATTACATAGAGAAAGATCTCCTGGCCCCCAAATTAATATTGCTGTAAGAATTTAGACGGTCCTACTGCATTTGACCCTCCACCTTAAACTGGGTGTGGCTCTGTTGGTACTGAAGGCCTGGGTGTCATCAGGATGTTGACACCCGTCCCAATATTACAAGTGTAGTGTATCACAGTCTTTCTTTCTCTCCCCTGTAGTGTTTATCTGGCTGCAAATTGATGTGCAAGGTGGTTTTGTTCACAGAAAATTGGTATTTTTTTTAAATTTTTTTTTAAATGCTATTTGAGTCTTATAATTACATTCAACCCTTTCCTAGAAAAACCAACAACTGTTACTCAAAATTGGGCATATTCTTTTACAACAGATGAACATTATTCTAGAACAGTTATAATGAAAGCTTGAATATATTTTCTTTTTGTTCACCATGTGTATCCTTCAGAAACTCTCAAATTTCCTTTAAGTACTGGCTACTCAGTTTGATAATTTGGTGATTAATGAAATTAGATGTTTAGTTTGATACTTTAGTATTTAATGGAAGGTATCATACTTGCTCCTTAATGATTAAGGCCACCATCACTCAGAATATTCAGGATTCCACCTTGTTTCATTATCATATGATTTGCTCACATTTATATGGTGATTTAAAAAATCTTACTGTAGAAAACGTTCTGGTTTTGCTTTCAAAGATATTAGCAGGACTGGAAATCTTAAAATTTCCTAGTAATGTAATCTCATTAATGAAAGTTTTTCAGGACTGGGCATATTCTACTGAACTCCATTAAATGTAAATGCAAATTCTTTTAAATCAAGTGCTGTACATAAGGTAGTCTTTCAAAGGAAACTGTAGAAGTTGCTGAGAGCTTATTTTTAAAAACACTCCAGGAAGTTCAACTTATGGTAATCTTACATAAAAATTCTCTTTGAAGGTGATTTTTGGGTCACTTGGTGAGGATGGAGCTATTTTCAGATATTTGCTTTTTAACCTGCTTGACATGAAGCTGTGGAGTGTGGCATTGCTTTGATATCAAGGCAGAGGAATGTCTGTTTAATACCTGCTGATTTCTCACTGTTCCCTTCAGCTATCTCTAAGTACTTAAAATAGTGTTTTTCAAAATGCAGGCTTAGTAAAATCTATCCTATGATTTTATAGTTATACCACAGAAAAAATTTAGGTACTTTACATCCATATGTACTCTTAGCATGATATACAAGACTGACATTGAAGGTTTTAAGCAGTTAAGAAAAATGTTCGCTAATACATGCTTATTTTCAGATCACATCATTTAAAAAGAACTGTGTTACTGCTTTTAAAATACAATTTTAAGTATTACAAACTTAAGTGTATTAAACAAATTAGATGGCCTGGATTTTGAGATGAGGGAAGAGCTTATCATATGAACTGCAGGACTTTAATTCCAAAAGCCAGAGCAATTGAGATATAGGATCCATTTAATTAGAAATTATGAGATGGATAAAATGAGAAGAATAGAGGGATTTCTTTTCCACTTCCCCGTTTCCAAGAAATACATATTTTTACAGCAGTAATACTGACATAAATAGTTAATGGTACATGAAACTTCCATCTTATTTATGTGGGTTGTTCCCACTATATCGAGGAGCCTCTGAAACATCAGCTAGAACAAGGATCTATGCTGGATTAAATCAAGATGGAAAATTTGTTGTAATACTCTTGTGAGAAAATCCCTAACAGTGTCCTTTCCCATAGGTCCCCATGAGCTTTCCTTCAAACTTTTCTCCTGCCAATTTGTCTCCTGTTTTCTCTGAAAGACCCAAAGTGCTAATCTCAAACCAGAGGTCACCTTGCTTATCTTGGCAAACCCTGGTTTTCAGTTTGCTTTTTTTGTAATGGGCTACTCCTCTGAGCTATATAAAAGTTCTGTAGGAGAGCTATGCAAGATCTCTGACATTGGACATTGTATTATTTTTCTGGAAGTGGAATTTCTAGTTTGAGTCCTAAAATACACCTGGTGGATTTAGGCTGTGCCTAAGCACTCTCTAAACCTGCCAACATCTCTCCAGTTACCTCGCAGCAGATGTTCCTTACAACAGTCCAATCAGCGTCTGTGGGTGTACTGGGAGAACCAGTAACACACTTAATCCAGCAGATCATGTGTCTGCATCACTAAGGACATTGCACACAGAAAACCCGTGTGCCAGAAGCAGCTCTACAGGAATCTAAGATGCTCAGCTGGCAGTGGTGAATGTCTCTGTTAAATCACCTTTAATCTCTTTGTGATCCTTAAGGAAAAGCTAAAAACTTTCTTCTTTGGTAATTCAGAGCACAATACCAGAAAGATCATGGATCCAATGATACAGATTTTGGGTTGGTTTTTTTTGGTGTACTTTGTTGTTTTCTTTTTTCCTTTTGTTTGTTTCTTTGTTTTAATGGTTTACTGAAAGCTTCTACTTCTTTTCTCTCCAAACATAGTTTGACTTTATTTTCTTTCTTAGCCTTGCCAACCTCCTCCTCACCTGCTCCTTACCGAATGCTTTCTCTGACTCTCTCTTCCACCAGACTCCTCACCTTCTCTTTACGAATGGGATAACTGACACATATTTGACTAAATGCTGAGCAATTGTTGTCAGAGGACAAACCTCTCTCTTGAGGCCACCACAGTAATGACAGCCAAAAAGAATTGCCACTGCATGCTGGATGATGGAGCATTTCTTGAACATCCAGGCTTGTACATGTGGCAGAGATTTCATTTAAATTCTGCATATTAGCACAGGCCATCTGATTTGAAAAGATGATGTTGAGCGTGTGCATCCAGTATGATTTGACTGCAGAAGGGATGAGCAATTTTATTTTTATTCATGCTTATGAGGCACTAAGTAGTAGTCTCATAGGTAAACCCCTTGAATCTTAACAAGCAGCATGGGGAAGGGACATCCTGAATCATATGCATTAGAGGGACATTGCTCTGCCACAGAAATCCACTGTGGAACTACTCATTTAAAGGTAAGAGAAATTAGTTGCAAATACATAACAATATATATTCATGATGGTTTGACATCCCCTTCCAGCCAAATGCTTAGAGTCACTGCTTTTGCACCACAGCCACTTGAATTTTACTGGTGCTACCACATAACTTCTTCATATAGACCATAAAGATATGCCTATTTTCCCAAGGAAAAGGCAAAGAATTGTATTCCAGGGCTCTTTGACAAGTGTCTGTGACTTATTTTCAGAACACTTTAATACTTCTGCCTTGGCAGTCTCTGAAAATGAGTGGTAATTAGGCCTCTGGGTTGGCAGGAAATTGCCATATTGATCATCTCTGGAAACATCAGATATAGTAAAGAAGAAAAATCCATAGAAGTAAATGTTTATGTGTGTTGTTGAGGTTTGAGGGGGTTATTTTCTGTATTTTAGCTTGAAGAATTATTAACACCAGGGCAAATACAGATGAACAAAATGTATTACTGCTGATTTAGACTTTCAGAAATAGCTTTTAGTACCACTAGTGCAAATCCAATAAAAACTCCTGAAAGAAGTTAAGACTGGTTTTAAGTAAGACCACTTAAGGCTTGGCTGTAAAGGAAATATTGCTCTTTAAAAATGTAAAACAAGTCCTCCTAACAGGACTTTTCATGTTAAGCTATCTCTAAATAAAAGATGATGAGATATTTAAAGAGTTTCTGAGTTGGCATTAAATGCATAATTCAGAACTGAATGTTGAAAGGGGAGTAAAAGGCTTCAGTGGAATATATCTGTGTTTCGATATGGTTTTTCTGAAGGTTTAATCGACATGGAGGAGCTGAAATATAGCTAGGGAAGTAGTTTGGATTATACTGATTTTAAGGTCTTTAAAAATTACCAACTCGTCAGAAATGTTTCCTGTATGTAACAGCTCCTGTTTCAGGATTTGCTGCCCTGTGATATGCAAAAAAGATTATAGTAGCATGAGCTAAAGCAGCTGATGCTTTGCAATGGCCATTCCTGGTGTTATTGCATAATTCTGTAAGCCTGACTTAGTGATGAATTTTAAAAATCTAATAACACTGGATGTCTTCCAGGCTTATGTTGCATACGTACCCATATTGGTCTTTGGAATGCAAGCATATACTGAGTAATACCTTATAAAAAAACATTAGAGCCTTACTATGAGATTAATGGTGGGATTTATTGAGATGTTTGAGACCAGAACAGGGCCCATAATTCCTAATGTTTCAAACTGAGGGCGTGAATGATGTACATTTTCAGCAGCTGTCACTTGAATGCAGTACTCTTAGAATGAGGAAGATGAAAACTCTCATATCCTGAGAAAGAGCAGGAAAGACTAAGAAAATGAGTAGTTTTGTAATCTGAAGTTGCTTTTCCAAACATGTCATAGTTTTTAATAGGATGAGCCTTCAGTTATGTTTATTTTAGGGTATGAAACATGTAATATAAAACCAACTTCAAGGGATTTGTTTTGCTTCTACAGGACTGAAATAAATGTGTTACACAGTTTTCCTGTGGCTGTGGAAAGTCTCAGATCCTCACAAAGGACACTGGCCATTTGAGCTGCAGTTCAGTAAATTTGCTTAGATACTATGCTTTGATGGGAAAATATCCCATTTATAGACAGAACCCATCACAATGGGAATCCCACTCCCTATTTTGTGCTGGCTAGGTTATGCTCCTTCTCTTCCTCCTAATAAGATATTTTTTCTTTTTCTTTTCTTTTTTTTTTTTTTTTTGATTTCAGCAGCTTGCTCTTAGTGTTTTCATCTTGTGGTTTGGGCTGTTTTCCTGATTGCACAAAGCTACAACTGTCACCATATCTACTGCTGTTCTCTAGTTTTTATGTTGTTCCCAGATCTGTTGCTTCCCTGGTTGAGCCAGTTTTGCAAGCCAAACCAGAGAAAAGTCTCAAAACAAATAAAATTAAGTAATTTCCAAGTGGCTAATCATTATTGTGTTCATGTCCAGTTACTCTGAGGCATAATTGCCCTCACACTTACCAGAATATTTAGCTTCTACTTTCATCTTCTATTTGAATACATGTTTGAATGTATCATTTTCCAAGTATTTTGATGCTTTGCAGTGTCAATAGTATTTCAATTATCAATGGACAGTGGTCACTAGATAGAAGTGTAATGATTTTGGGTGGCTGAGGAGGATGCACATTGCAATTGAGTTGTACCTAGGAGAGACTTTCTCTGAGAAATCATGACACTTTAATACAAATGCTGTGCTATGTACTCTTAATACAATAGGGAGATGGGAGGACTCTATCTGTTATGAATGTAGTAAAAATTTCTTAGTTATGGAAGGTTAATGGGACCCTACAGGCAAAAAAATCAGGACTTGGTATGGTGTAACCTTCCTTTCAGCTTCTACGAAGAGAAATTATTCTCTTAACTTTTGTAGTTTTAAATTAAGGTTACTTTCAAGAATATGCTTTAGCTCTTTTCTCAGCTATTTTTAAATGTTGTGATAAAAAAGATAGAATACAGTCAAACATTCAGTAATTTGTGCTAAAGAGGTTACTTAGTCCTTCAAAACTTGAAATGAAAATGTGGATGGGACAGGAAAAACCATGAGACAACCTTCCCACGAGAAGAGTGAAGGAAGACCTGCACCTACAAGGGAAATAAATCAAACTCACTTTGGGAGGGGTGGAGGTGATAGGGACTGTACTTTTTAGAAAATGGGACATGAGTTAATGGATAAGGTTCTTGAATAATGGAATTGATTAAGTTTTTCTATATTTGGAACTTTCTCTATCCCAGACATTGTATAGTAAGTTTTTCCTTATGATTTTGGAGCATGAGTTGGCATTTGGTTCAGTCCTGTTGTTCTTGTCCTTGGAAGTCTTCTCTAATCCTATTAATTTCATATGCTGGAACAGAATTTTGTTTCTCATTTAAATTGACTATTCCTACTAGCTCTCCTTGTTTTAGGAAGCTGGAACTCACTGCATAATCACATTTTCCAAAGCTATCCATTAGGAAACTGTAAACTGTCTAAGAGTAAATCTTATGTTCTTGAAAACACAATTTGTGAAATGCAGCAGTAGACATGCTAAACAGATTTTTTCACCATATGTAAAGGATTAAGAAATTTTATGGTGCATTTAGAGATGTGCATATTATGCCACGTATAGATTACTGATTTCCCCCTCTTCATCTTTCAGCTTTGCAGATTAAAACGGTCTGTATAATAGCACATTTCAAAGATTCACATGCAAGTAAGCTTCCATGGAATTCAGTGCTAAAGACTCAGACTAAATTTGGAAAGAATTAGTTTTTGTTGCTATGGGAACATATACTTCATTTAGTCCTGAAAGAAAAAGAATATACAAATTTATGATAAAAAAAATAACACTATTAGTCCACTTGGTGGGGCAGGAGGCACTAGAAATAACTATGTAATCTGGGCATATACTATCTCCCTGTTGTGTACATCATGAGTACACTGAAAAGACACCTTCTTGTCAGTTTACTGCTCCACCATAATCTTTTTGTCTATAAGTTCACATTTGTTTGTGTTGTAAAATCACAAACTGCACATAAACAAGTGATTTAGTCATTATTTGCCTTTGTAAGGAATCACTGGGGATGTCTATTAATTATCACATGATTATCTGTATTTCTTTGCCTTTCATAAAGTTTTGTATGCCGCTTGGCTCTCAGCATGTTTTTATTCAGTTAACCAGAAATAAAGTGGAGGAATTTGATGTTGCAATTGAATGTATTCCTAGACACTTAATAGGAATATGAAAGTGAGTTCTGCTGTTGACTTCTGGGTTTGCTTCTTTGCTTAGGAGACAAAATTTGCTGACTAGAAGGAAGTAGTGGCAAGTATCTCACTATTAGACTCTCTTTGCCTTGCAGAGTGATGGAACTCTGTGTGGAGAGGTTTTTCCACACTCTTGGTTTCTACCTTCCCAATTCTTTTTGTGAATCTCTATTTTTTTTCATAGATAACCCCAGCTTGAAAATGTATCTATGTTGCATTATCCAGAAAAACACTTTGGTGTTTTTAAGCCTAAAAAGTTCTAACATTAAATGAAGTACACTTTTTTAAAATTAAATTTATGACCTTTTTATTGTCTTACGATTTTGGATGTTATGGCCACAGTTCTATCCTTCGTGCAGCACAAAGCTTGCATGAATATATTTGCAAATTTAAGTGGTGCAAATTCATGTTGGTTTTCATGTTCAACATTTGTGCAATTTTATGCAGTTATTTAATGTCCTATTTCTCTAAAACTTGACTTGATATTCATGTTCAAGTGCACATACAAATGTAAAGTGCAATGCAATAGCAACTGCAATTATCACATGGTCTTCCAATGAAATCCTTCAGAGATGCACTTTATAATATTTTTATATAAAAATATAGCAATATCTTGGCTGCTTCAGGCATGCTGTTATTCATGCTGAGGAAAACTATCTTTTAACAAATACTAAATATCTCTGTTGTCAGGTGATATGTATAAAATGAGAGAGCAAGATAGATCAAAATCAATAGGGGATGCAGACAAAAATTAACATAGAAGTGGGAAGCCACAGAGGCTAAGTGATCTCTCCCTTCATGTCTGTGGTGGAGAAGAAGTATGAGCAAAATGCTTTTCATCTTTTGGGAATCCCTAGCATGATCTGCACTTCTGCTTTTGCTCTAAGCAGTTAATGTTGCTTTAGTTGAAATGCTGCCATTACCATTTAATCATCAGCTCTGTAAAGTGCTGTGCCCGCTCAGCGCAGAGATCGCTCCTTGGCCTAAAGACAAACAGCTTAACCGGCAGCGATGTTTCATTCTTTCAAATAAAACCCTATTCCAAGTCATGAACTGGTGAAATCTCCCAGTTAAGAAAAATTCCCACAGCATTTTCGTTGGCTGAGGATTGTATGAAAATGACCCCAAAATGTCTGATGTTTTCCTAAGTGACACTAATGCCTTCCACTTGTGTTGCCTCTCTGAAAGCTCACCTATTGAACCGCCGTGCTCGGGTCACACGCAACTCTTCACCAGAGGAGAAAGCAGCAGTTTAGTGTTCTACAGTGATGTGTGTCTAAATTGTGTTTGTAAGCATTATGTCAACTAAATATACATGAATTCAATTGAATGAATGTGGTGATGACTTTTTGGGAATCTTGGAAACTGATTCCATTGTCCTTGTGGAAGAGAGATGCACATCTGCTGTTTCTCTTCCATGTGCAATCCAGAATTCGCACTTGGTGCCTTCGGAAGTGTTTTTAGTTCACTGTAGAAGCTTCCTCTGGGAAAAAAAAAATTAAACCTCCCCGTTGTCTCCATTAGTTCACTCTACAAAGCAGTCTTAGAACACTTGGACTGGGTTCCTCTCAGGGGTCCCAGAAGCTCCCCAGGACCAAGCTGTTCCTTTCAGGGGTCCCAGCAGGTACACAGGACTAGACTAGAGCTCATCAGAGAAAAATGCTCTCTCGGTATGTGCTTCGAGGCATCAGATGCTTTGTTCCCCAAATCCTTTCTTGCTGACCACCCTGTTTGCTATCTTCTGAGTTCTGTCATGTCCTTCATCTCCCCAGTTGTTCTATATACCATTTGTACCTAATTTTTACAGGTTTCAGGTTTACTTCCTTTTTGCTAAGCTATTCTGTACCAGCTTTGCATCTGTGTGTGCATGCATAGATACATAAGTCCATGGACACGTGGGCAATCAAACACGGACATTTTCTTTGGCAATTCACGGGTTCAATATACTTTTTCTGTTGGCATTTTCCAGAATTTCAATTCATATCTACATTGCTTACAAGGAGAGGGAATGAATGGCTACAGATACCTCTCTACTTACTAGAGCTGCTCTTGACAGTTCTTTGCTACCTGTGTCAAAGACTAATAGATCTGGCACCAATTTACTGCTTGTGTTTGTATTCCTTATGTCTCTTGGATAGTAAAACTCTGACAAAATGTAGAGTGCAGAACAAGAAAGGTAGGATGCTCGGCGTGGGAGAGACTAAAGTACCAAATGCCCTTCGTTTCTGGTGCTTCTCTGTGAAATAAACAGTTATTTTAGCAAAATCTCCAGAACCATTAATATTGGCTGTATTTAATGGGAATCTTTGCTCTTTTTGTATGTAAGGTGGGGGTTTTTTGCTAACTTAAGTAGATTTTTGTGTGATATTCAGTTGAACTGCTTTAGTAAACTTTTATTTATACATCGCAATAGGAAAAACAATCACGTTGATGTCACAAGAGTTATGAAACTGTTTTGAAAACAGAATGAAATGTATCATATTGGAAAAGTACTTGTAAGCTTTTTGATTTGGTGGTGATTTTTTTTTAAAATATATTAGTGATGGACAACTTTACAAGTAAGCAAGTGAAATGGCTTCTATGATCTAGCCTAGTTCAAAGGGTCAAAAGACTGGTTTTTACAAAGTCAGTTTTAATACTGTGTTTTCAGTTAGTCTCTCCTGTCCATGTACATATAGAAGAAACCAATCCATTTATGTGGTAATGGTTCCTGTATGCTGTTCTTCCCAACTTTGAAATCTGAATGAATAGTGTTCCTGGCCTTGCTTTTGGGATGCTCATAAAACACGAAGGAAGTTTCATTTTAAATCAGTATAAAAGCTTAATGAAACCCATGTTTCACAACTTCGCTCAGACACCTGCAGTGACCAGAAAGAAAGCTTTTTATTCCTAGTGACTCTCTGTTAGTAGACTGCTATCATTTTTTCAGAAAGATCAGAAATTGTCGTCAAAATTGGTGTTTCATCAGAATGAACAAGCAGCACCAATATTGTCTGAGGTACCTTAATACCTTCTGCTCTCTTGTTTCTCAAAGTCCTCGGAAGTTCTTCAAGCTGTGGCAAACACCTCTCCCCTCAGAAGCTCTGATTTGCCTTTGTTTCAGTTCATTTTATTGAAGTTTTGGCCTCTATAAAGCATTTATGTCTTGGCAACTTTGAGGGTTGGTGTGAAGATGATGATGGAGAAAGAGTGGCAGACACACTGGCTGGGCAAGAAATTTATAGGTCCTTGTACGGACCTAATCTAAGTATGAGCATCATCTTTTGTAGTTGAGAGTGGAGGACTCAATCACCAGCAGGCTATTGGCTGTGTTATGCCTTTTATTACAGATGGCAAAGTGGAATAAATTTACAGACTCTTTGTCTTTATTAATAATTAGGATTTCTATTGGTTTGATTTTTGATTTTTTTTTTTTCTTTCACTTTTCCTATGAGTCCACTGTTAACAAATACTAGTTGGATTCCAGACAGCTGAGTAAGTTCAGGAGTTTCAAATCTATCCAAGACATTTATAGGATGCACATAATGATAATGATCAAGGGAATTAAAAAAAACCTTAATTATAATGGCATCAGCTAATAAGTTATAGAAATTAATTAAGCAAACATTCGGATTAGTTTTAATGGAAGAGCATGTGTGATAAGCAACAACACAAATAAAACCATGGGTGTAGAGTTAAATGGACTGAATGAATCAAATTTTTTTGTTTTGAGGTAGTGAAACCTGAGTTTGGGGTTGTTTTTTTTTAATGTTCAAAATATTTGTCTTTAGCTTTCTTCATGCACCCAAGAACAACATTTCTAGCCAAGCCTCTAAAGAAAAAATATCCTAGATTTTAAGTATGCTTTGCTTGCAATAACAAATAATATCTACTGAGCCAGAACTTCAGATGGTTTAAATCAACACAGACTTCAATAAAACTGTGTTGATTTACTTTTTTTTTCTTTTTTTCCTAATAGATGTTTATGTAGAGGAAGCCAAGAAAAATTACTGGCCTACAGAAATTTAGCACATTACCAAGTTACCAATATGTCAGAGCATTTCTTTCGAGCAGATCCCTTTGATTAGCAATAGGATCTAATTAATTTTACGGTTTCAATTTGTGGTAAATAAAGTGAAAATGACCATTTGGTACAACACTTCTCAAAACCATTTTGTGTGACTAACACCTTGAAAAGAAGTCATGCAATGACAAGATTTTTCTTCCAATCCTAGGGGGTGTATGTGTATATAAGGGATATGCCAGTGCAATCTAAGATTTTGTTTATTTATAGTTTGTATTGCGTCTCTGTCTCCTAAGATTAGTCAATTTTTATTGTGCCCTGCTTTTCACATATTGCATGGTCTTTTTGCCGTCAACATGTGAAACTACCTTATGAAGGGGTGTGTTGGTTTCTTTTAGAACAGGAGGAGATAATCACTACCTTAGAAATATTAAACAGTATCAAAATGAGTAGGACCTTAATATTCTCAATGTATTTATCAGGAAGCAAAATAAAACATTTGAATTTTCTCACCCTCAGGTGGTTCTAAAAGTGTATCTATTAAGTGCAGTGGAGTAAGTATATAACCTTTCATGATGAAAATTAATCTTTGACATAATTCATGCTTTATTTGTAATTTACCACTCTACTGGTTTTAGTTATTTCAATTATATGTATGCTTTTATTCTTGAACTTGAATTCCTCTCTTGCTTAGAAACTGAAGCATTAGCACAATTAGCTGTTTCCTAAATGCTAATTTAAATAACAAATAAAGAAGTAAATTAAAGCAGCCCCTGTACCTATACTAGTAATGATAGTGGGAAGCTGAGGTCACTGAAGGTATGGCAAAAGGGTTAAAATAGATAGGAGAAATAAAACCTAACACAAGGGCATCCTTAGAAACCTAAACAGCTGAATAAATTCTTATTTCATCCATTTCTTTAATGACTCAGATTTTATTTTTTTTTTCTAATTCTGGACAGAGGAGCAGTGTCTTGTAACAAAGACAAAATACTAGTTGGAGCTGGCATTATTTATTCATTGGTGCGATGGTGAGGAAAATCTTTTTAAATTTCTCCACTGTATTTTTTCCCCAAGTAGTTTCCTAACCAGTGTTCAAACCTCTGCATGCAAAATGATTTTTTTGTATTTTCACCCCAGGAATGCTGATCTGACCCATGTAGGAATGCTCAGATATTTAGTAAAGGAGGCTGTCTTTCCCCCAACCTCATCACTGCCCCTAAACAATTAGGTCTGGAGGAAATTAAGTATGCTGAGAGACATGTAATTACAGAAGCTGAAGTCTGGCCGGGTCACTCAGATCAACATGCCTAAACAACCTCAGCAATCATAAGTGGCCATTAGGTTAGTTTTTCTTCTTATCTGAAAGGCAGAACCTCCTCATAGCACAGTGCCCTTTGCTATCAAACTCCATGTTTAGTCTAAATTTTGTCCTATCTCTTTGTGGTCTAAATAGAAGTTTGTTTCATGAACCAGTTTTGAATTATCTTAAAATGGCACTAATTACATAACTATTACTAATGTTTTCTTATATGGAAGATGATGTTTAGTGAAGTCTATAGCAAAGAATGTTGGCAAACTTCAGATATTTCCTGTTTAAAAAGCTCTCTGTGCAAAAGAGCTCGCTCAGTTTTCATTCTTGCTTCCCAGGATTATATTAAACAGGCAATGATATGTTTCTTAGAGTTGACTTCAGAACTAATTCAAAATAGTAATAGTCGCAGATTTCACTTATCTGGGTAGTGTCATGCAGTCGAGATCAAATGCTTTCTGATAAGAACTGCAAGGTTGACAAACGTGGCATTTCTCTGAAATTGAGCTGGAGGATTTTTTCTTTCATTTTCCTAATGTCTGATATTCGGACTGAATTCATGTAACTTCTTCTTCCTCACCCCACCCCCCCATTGCTGCAACTTTGCCATCCCAAATGGGGAACTCTCCATCTGCAACCTGGATGTGGTTTGTGAAGAGGTTATAAATACACTGGACTACAGTGACCTTTTCAATACACCATCCCAAGATTGGTTAGCCAGTCCACCTCTCCCCCACAGGTTAATGAAGCTGTAAATAGGAAGAACTGAAATGGCAAGCCAATCAAAAAGGTCAAAATAGTACAGCACACCACTACAGCTGACAAAATATATGAGGCATTAAAATTTGGATACTTCATTCTTAGTGACAAAGATTGTAATGAGAGCAGAAAAGAAAGCTCCGTGAATCCCTTCACATCATAGGGAATGTAATGTGGATGGGAAATGATGCAAGCCTGCCATAGCTGTACTCCAAGATGAATGTTTTAAGTCTCTTGATATATTTCAGGGACCATGAGACTGCAGAGTTAGGTTAAAAACCCTGTTCCCTCATGTAGTAATACATTCTTCAATGTTCTTGCTATTGTATGCACAAAATCTGTAAATATATTCTCTCATACTAATGTTTTTCGAAGGAGGGTGTAGAGTGGGAAGAGTGTGGAAGAAAAAAGGGAATAAAAAGCTGCTCAGGGTTAAATAGAAAGAATATATGAACAGGAACGTCAAAGTAGACTGTGTCATATGAAACTACTCAATATGCTTCTTCCTACTGATATATCATATTCATCCAATTACATTCATAACTTTTTAATTAATAAAAATCTTGTAAAACAAGGATACTGCATGTAGCTGCTGCTTTGCTGAATGGCTCGCTGTAGCTAAATTTAAACTGGTGTTTAGAAAATAGTCTCTAAAATAATGCTCCTGTAAGGTAGCACAAAGCAGTGAAGTCAGCAAAGAGATGATGGTCATTGAAAATTTTCTTTTAATCCTCAATCCATTTTCTGAATGCTGTTGTTATTTATTCTTATCTGATGTAGAGATATCTCATGCTGGTGTGTTGTTACCCAAGAACTGTTCCTCATTTTGAAGCATTCCCTGTCGTGCTGGCTACCCCTGTCACTTCAGGAGTGAGAACTGTTAAGCATATTCCTCAAGTAGTTCAAAGAACATTGTTAAAAAGTTCATACTCTATGGTGTGAATGTAGCTGGTGAAAGCTCCCAGTTAAAGGGGTATGAGTTGTGACTATACCCACGGATGGTAATGCAGCTTTTGGTTTGTGCAGCTCTTGCCTCTACACTCAGAGTATTTGCTCATAGCAGAGGAACTTACAGTAGCTTGGCCCCATCCTGTGCCTTATTTATGTTAGATATATTGCTCTGTGCTTGCAGTGTAAGCATGTGTAGTAAATGTGGCTTTGACAAATGGCATGGTTTCCCTGGACTCGGAAGGAGACTCTAGCCTCAGCCTGGTGGACCCCTTTCCTCCACTGGATTTCCAGGCTGGCAGGATGAGTTACAGGGACCTGTGCCAAGAGGTGCCTTCTGCTGCATTTTATCACTGACTCTAATCCAGCTGTCTGAAACAGTGCCAAGCTAATTAGCTGTTGCAGTGCTTGTTATATCAAGAGCCCAAATAAGCCCAGAGAGGTCACGTTCTGAGCGGGAATGAAGCCTTTTCATTCGCCCCTCTGTTCATGCAGGCCCAAAGCAACTCCCATATGGGACAAATCCCAATTAATGCTTCCTGTTTAAACTTGTCCTGACATATTTTAGAATGTTCACCAATTAACAGTAACATTAAGTTATGATCTACTTTAGGTGAGGATTCTGGTGGAGACTGAGCCCTTGTTTTTTCTGAAGAGTGTCTAATCTTGACTTGACTGATACAGGAAAGCCAAAGAAAAGATCTTCTGAAAGTGCATCATAGCATTGTTAAGCTGGAGAACTTATTATTGCCCAAACTCTCTAGATATAAATACAATCTCTGTCCTAAGGCATCCCCTACACTCTAATCCTCAATGCAACCACTGAGTCTAAGAGCAGACAGGGAAGAAAAATGGTATTATGATGATAAATGCAGGGAAGAAGGACAGTGAGAATAAATATTATTATAAGTGAATAGCTGCTTTCTCAGTTATGTAAGCTTAACCTAAATAGCAAGACAGCTGGCTCACACAGGAGGCTGTAGATCATGAAATTACAATGTCTGTCCACATTTCCATACTATCAGCTTTAACTGCAAGAATGAAAACCACAGCATGATATTTTTAGTGCTCTCCTTTCATGAAGTTAGATCTCTACTTGAATATGAAAGCCAGGTCTATTTCTTCAGTTGCTTAAAATTAGTTTTCTTTTGCTAGTGTCCTTTGTGTAATTCAAGTCTTTCATAAAATTACCACAGAAGAGCAGTTGGAACCTCAGAGAATAATGATGTGCACAGATGGATTCATTAACAACAGCCTCATTTAAAGAGTTCTATTATTTCAGGAGCATGCTACTGAAGAATGAGTACAAAAGAAAATCAGAATATTTTCTGTTTGTTTTGGGTCTGGGCCTTTTAGCCAAACACTACCATTTTTATCAGAACACCATATTATCTGTCTCTTAGTGTGACAATATAAGTGGTCATTTAACTTGGGGTGTTGTCACTGTAATGTCTACATAAACTCCATGTGTCAATAAACCACAGTGATGGAGCAAAGCTTGGTGAGACACCAGACAGGTGTGGCAATTAAAGCAATTCAGAGTATTGACTGAAAGACTGTGAGATGTGTGCATATTTCGCATTTGAGATTTTTTTCTCCTCTTGCTAAGAATTTCATGGATTGTTCAGATTAACAGTTTTACCTGGGTAAGCCCATGTATTTTGTTATTCCAGTGCACAGTTAGAGGGACAGGCTTGGTGAGAACAGAAAGCAGGCACTTCCAGAAGCTTTTCGGTAGGGGTGTGGGGGGGGAAGTGATGTGAGGCAAAGATAAATAATAGGAACTAAAATGACAACATATATTTTTCAAAATTCTGCCTTTTTTTTTTAATGAATAATCAGTTTGTGTGATTACAATTGCCATCTCTTCCTGTTGAAATGTTAGAACTTTACATGCAGCCACTGTGACTTGTTTAATAACAGTATTCTGGCTTATGGTCATTTCAACCTTCCCTGATCTGCTGGCTGCACTTCTTTTGATGCAGTCTGGGACTCAGCTGGCTTTTTGGGCTGCAAGTACACATTGCTGGGTGATGTTGAGCTTCTTATCAAGCAAGACCTCCAGGTCTTTCTCCTTGGGGCTGTTCTCAGTCCATTCTCTGCCCAGCCTATGCTGGTGCTTTGGATTGCCCTGACCCAGGTGTAGGACCTTGCACTTGACCTTCTTCAACTTCATGAGGTTCTATGGACCCAGTACTAGGGCTTCTTCAGGTCCCTCTGGATGACATCTCATCCCTCAGTCCTGTCAGTTGGACTACTCAGCTTGGTGTCATCTGCAAACTTGTTGTTGAGGGTGCACTCAATCCCACTTATCTTGATAAAGATATTAAACAGTATTTGTCCCAATACTGACCCTTGAGAGACACCACTTGTCACCAGTCTCTGCCTTAATATTGAGGTACTGACCATTACCCTCTGGATGCAGCCATCCAACCAGTTCCTCATCCACGAGGCAGTTCATCCATGTCTCTCCAATTTAAAGAGAAGGATGTTGTGGAGGACCATGTCAAAGGCTTTACAAAACTACAGATAGATGACATCTATAGCTCTTCCCTTGTCCCCTGACTCCATCATAGAAATCCACTGGGTTGGTCAGTGGGACGTGCCCTTGGTAAAGATGCTCTGACTGTCCTGAATCAGCTCTCTGTCTTCCATGTGTCTTAGCACAGCTTTCAGGGGAGTCTGTTCCATGATCTTCTAGGGCACAGAGGTGAGGGTGACCAGTCAGTAGTTCCCAGGATCATCCTTTTTAAACTTTTTTTTTAAATGAGTGCAATATTTTCCTTTTTCCAGTCTGTGGGGAGTTCACATGACTGCCATTTTTCAAATAGAGGTTGCCAGTGAAGACTGAGGCAAAAAAGTATTTGAGTACCTCAGCCTTGTCCATTGTTACCAGTTTGCCTGTCTTGCTCATTGCAGGAGAACAATTTTCCTGGCCTTCCTTTTGTGGCTGACATACCTATCAAAGCCCTTCTTATTATTGTTTGCATCTATTGCAGAGTTCAACTTCATTCATATTTTGGCTTTTTTAACCCCATCCTCATACAACTGTATTGCTACCCTATATCCTTCCTAGATGTTCCTCTGTCTACTGCCACTGCACTTTTTGCCCTTTAGTTTGACCAGCAAGTCTTGACTCATCCATGCTGGTCTCTTGCCTTCCTTTCTTCGTTTCTTACACCGGTGGATCAAGAGCTCTTTTACTCTGTGGAAAATACCCTTAAAGGTTTGCCATCTCTGTTCTGCTCCTTTGTTCCTCAGGGATGATTCCCAGGGAATCCTATTGATAACTCCTTGAACAGCTGGAATTTTCTTCTTTTCTAAAATTCAGAGTCCTGGCTTTAGTCTTTTCCTGACTCTCAGAACTGCACACTCCACCAATTTTTTAAAGTAAATAAGCATTGTGGTCTACTATTATCTGCGGAGAGTTGAAAGTGCTGCTCATGTGCTCTGTAAGAAAGAGGGAACCAGAAATCCTGATCTAGGAATTGTTTTTGCTGTGCCTGCAGCTGCTCCTGTGCTCTGTTCTTCCTGCTCCTCTGTCCTTAAGTGCTCTGAGTGCTTGTTTCCTATCTGTGTGCACTTCACTGATAACGGGAGTGTTTCTTCTAAATCTGGACTTCTCTGCATATTTCTCCAAACCCTGAGTGAGCCTAAGGTCTCCTATGTAACTTTGTGAAAAAATATTTTTTAAAAGTCTATGCCCACTGTTAGTGAGTTTTGTAAGGAAAGGAAATACTACATCTGAACACTAGCATGAGTTTGGTATCATTCCTCATTCTGATATGTAATGCTTGTTCCCACCCCAGAAGAACTTTAGGGAGGTCGGAGATAAATGTAGCTGAATGTTGGAAGTTCTGTCTGTATGCCAAAACTGCTTAAGGGACTCCAAAAACTGTGATTTAATAAAACAATAGGTAGCTGCCAGTCATCAAATGTAAGTTTGACAGTGCAGCAGAAAAAATTACTAGGTATCAAAACTCAGATGAAACAGCTTTGTCCATCCTCAGAGAGATTTTACTGCTTCAGTCAGTATTACAGAAGGTTATCACCACAGTTAGTCAAACTGGACTGAATCTGGTTTTCTAAGGGGAAAAAAAAGCAAAACAAAACCCAAGAAGATAAATCAGAGCACTGTGGGCTTTGCTGAAGCCACGTGAGCACAAACATGGCTTGGACCACAACCACAGAAAAAAGTATAATATTGCAAACACAAGGCCATGAGATCAGACTGAGACTCTGCCATCACAGAACATGGCATGGTGCAAATCACTGCAGAATTCACTGAGATTCTTTTGCAAGCTGCCTGCAGAACATGACCCTTTTCCCTAGGGCTCTAATAATGCCCCATGTAAGCAATTGCAGCCTGAAGTTACTTTCCCAGAGCAGTTTGTTTTGCTGGTGGATGAGAACACAGTGAGCTTGCAAAAATTAATTCTGTTTCTATTTCTGATACACCAGCAGAATAGCCAAGTAAATTAAATTGGACAGGGGTTCTACAACCTCTGTGTTGCCTGTATCTGTTGATTTTCAGTCTTTTAGAGATTTTCCTCTTACTGAGCCCAAGCTACATCTAGGGAGCTAGTTAGGAAACATTTCTATTTGCCATTGCCTATGTGCAAGTATGGCTATTACTACCTTGCACATGTGTTGAGACCTATATTGTGAATATCACTGCTTCTGCAGGCATCAGTATCAGTCTGCTGCAACAAAAATCTGTATAATGAAAGGGCACATTTCTTCTGAACCATCTGTGGTTACCAAAAGTCAGCCCTTCATTTTTCAACTATTGCAAGAGATGCAATCATGGAACTATTCCATTCAGTAAAAATGTTTGACCACAAGATTAAAATGTGACTTTGTACAGCAGAAATTGCTCCACCCATCCATTCCATTAAGAAATGCTTTAGAACTAGAATTTAGATAAATACTTCAAATTCGTGAAGACATTAAATGCATTCATAGGTAGAATGTAATTGCTGACAATACTGGCAAAAGTAATTTTTAACTGAGCTTAAGTGAGCAAAAGAACATCACAGAAGTTAAAAGATACCTGCTTATGTGTCTAAATACTCATGCAACTTTGTAATAAAAAAGGTTTTTCTACTGAAAATTGACACATTAAGTTAAAAATTATATTTGTAAAATATATAAAGATTATATTAATAAGGGACACAGAAGCCAGGCAGATGTCAGTTAATGATCATGATAAGCTCTTACACTTGAAATTATGATAGAGTCAGAGACCCACTTACTTTGTAAGGGTAATCTCCAAAGTTCTTCAGTAACCAGCGTATCCAAATAGCGATGCTGTATTTTAGACAGCTCTTGGGTTGTATTCGATTTGACCAGCAGGAGGGATATTATTTTCTCATCACCTGAGCTTTCTAGCAGGTTTAAGGTTTGATCCACTGTGTCAGCTCAATTACCAAAAAATATTTAGCCAAGGAATTGTTAGAATTATGCAGGTGCTTTCCTATCTAAGCATGATCTATATAACTTCTGAATTGAATTACTTCTTCCACAAGGAGCCTATTAAACCCCAGATGTGGTAATTTGGAAGCTGGTTAAAGCCTTGCCATATACTAACAGAACTCATGGTACCAGTGGTGGTTATTAATAGCTCACACTTAGAATCTCATCACCCCAAATCTTTAAAGAAGCAATTTGCACTGTATTGACATCAAGCACACTTACTGAGAAAAAGAAATATTTGCTTCTGTACAAACTGCAATTGAAATGGACAACTTTCTTGGTGCAGGTTTATATATGTATCACTGCCCTTTGACAATGTTATTATGGAAGGGCGTGTATGAGTGGGATTGCAAGTGCCTAATGCCATACAGGATAATTTTCTTGTCCATATGAAAATGAGTACAAAGTGCATGCTGAAAGCATGACAGTTGACAAGTTGGTGTTCTCACTAGACACCCACGTGGAGGTAGTTGAGCAGGTCACAAGTGCACTACTGTACTTTAAATGCAACAAATGTGAGGATGCTTGCTTCCATATCCTTTTTAAATAAATAAA
The DNA here is from genome assembly GCA_013399695.1 of Formicarius rufipectus. Taxonomy (NCBI): domain Eukaryota; kingdom Metazoa; phylum Chordata; class Aves; order Passeriformes; family Formicariidae; genus Formicarius; species Formicarius rufipectus. The sequence continues at coordinate 426,192 of VXAU01000750.1, forward strand.
TAAACTCATTCTTGACAACCTAAAAATGCAAGCACCATGTTCAGTCAGCTAACAGACTTTTAGACTAATGACCCATATTATTAACCATACCCAGCAATTTATTATTACAGAGGAAGCACAAATTAAAAACAAGTTCTTGGCTCCCAGTAACCATCAAGGACATCCTGCTGGTGGTAGAGTCCAAATGTTAGAGCTGAAGGTGCTCTACATGTTCTTTTACAACTTTCCAGGTTTGCAATGCAGCAATATTGTCTCACAAATTACAATAAAATGTGTCCATTTACTGAATTCAGCATGAGAAAAGCTTAACATTGACAGCCTTGCCCACGTGTCCTGTATTGTTTTTATGTTTACTGGTCTTACCTTACTTCCTCTGTCATATGGGTAGAAATAGCATTTAGCTTTTTGGGGTTTTTAGGTTTTTTTGTTTTGTTTAATTTCACTAAAGTCTGTTTCCTGATTAAGGGATTTTATGCAAGTTCATCAATATGTTTTCCACAGGCTCACATAAAAAGCAGTAAAAGAAACAGCAAAAACACAAAACAAATGCAGTTAAAGATCTTAGATTTGATGTGAGTCACCTGTAATTTTTCAAAAAGGAGAATTGAGTTTGTATTGTCTTCTGGAACTGTACGTAAAAGGTCCTCTTGCTGTCTTATGGACTTCTGTAAAATATCTCCTGTTTTGAATCAACTTGCCAAGTGAAACGTGAGCTTTATTTTGTATTAGTTAGCTATGACAGAGTAATAACATTAATTTTGGCCTCACATTCTTCAACCCGTGATTTGAGCATAGAGCACAACACTGCTGGAACCATCACACTCCTGAATCCAGGTGTTATGAAAGTGCTGGATTAAGCTTTAGTATTATGTAATTGTCCTGAGCCATTAATTTATTTGCTACTTTTTTATTAATTATAATAATAGAGTACGTAAAATGCACCCTTTACTGCTGTTCCCTTGTGACCGTACAATTTACTTCTTTGTTTAAGAGTGGGAAAAAATGCATTGTTTGTGCTGGGTGGCAGTTCTGATGCTCATGTTCTGAGGCAACTAGAGATGCAGAGACTTCCTGCAGAGATGTTCTTTCTTTGGCTTTGCCCTGACACTTCTCCGTGCTGCAACCACAGATTATTGTTTTATACTTAAAGAATATCTGTCTCCAAGCTTGTACTTGTGAAAATATAGCACTCATCAAAGATGGAAGGAGAGCCATGTTATTTCAAATATGCTTTTAAAAATGTCAGAGGAGGGTTTGAACATCTTTACTGTGTAGCTGCTGAGACACTCTGTTCCTCTGAACTGGTCTTCAGCGGAGGGTTCTGCATACACAGTGTATGAAGCTGAATATGTTAGGGGAGGCACTGAAAAACTACTAGAAACAATATGAATATAATCAAAACAGAACTGAAATTACTGCTGAAGAATCTGTAGATTTAGAAGTGTGTAAAATTCTTGTCTAGGTGTGGTGGGTGACACATGGCCACATAACCTTTTCCTCCTTGTCTCCACACTTGCCACATCAACAGCTGCCTGGCTGTGCCTTAGGAAGGTTGAGAGGAAACGCGAGGGGCAGGTGCAGAGGCAGAATTTGAAGGCAATTCAGTTTTAAGATGGTTTCAGCTGACCTCAAAACCACCCTCAAGCCTTTCTGAGGAAATTTTGTGAGAAATTTTCTCAGAGAAATTCTTTACTATGCATCTTTGAGTGGTGGATTTCAAAGAGACTCATAGGCAGATTCTTGCCATGCGCATTGTGCGTGTATGTTTGTGGGCTTGTTGAATAGATTGTCTTTCCAGTCAAGGGGGAACAAAGACTGCTAGTCAACACGTCTGTTAACAGAATGGGAAGCTTTGGCTTCCGTATCCTAATGTCTACAAAATTAAGAGAACTACAGGTCTGTTAATTAAGATTTCAAAGCAAAATGTGTATTTTGTGGTATCTCTGTTTCATGTGAGTTTGGGTTTTTTCTTCCTTCGAGCAATACAATTTAAGTTTTATAGAAGCTTGCCTCTGTACTGAGTCAGAAGCACACTAATTTGGTTATTAGCATGTGCATCAAGCAATCTCACTCCACTCATTCAGAAAATAGGAATTAAGATGATTTGACAGCCCTCCAATTTTGCTTTCAATGCTATTGATTCCTTCAATCAAGGCTGTGCTGTTCTCTGCTCAATCTTGCAAAAGGGACTGATGGCACGCTTGCTATGATCAAATTTCGTTGTACATTCACTGCATGTAATAATAAATTTGGCTATCCAGATCAATTCTGGCCCAATTTCCTCTCATAGGATGCAATTCAATGATTGCTTTTTTTATTTTTCTTTTAAGGACCATTGTTTGATCCATATAGGGTTCTTTTTTTTTTTTTTTTCTTCCCTTAATCCCCAAAATGCTGACTAAAATAAGCTTAGGTGGTATTCTATTCTCTTGTTTACAATTACTTTCAAAAAAGCCTATACTTTATTTTGGTAGATCTGTGGTTACTACATGATATAGAATAAGAGTGATTCAGTGTTCTATACTTTGGTTTACAATCTCTTTGGGGAGAAGCCTATGCTTGATTTTGGTAGGTTTATGGTACATAATGAGAATGATTTTGTAATGGCTTTCAAAGCACTTAATACATTCATAGAGCCATCTTGAGTGACTTGTTTAAATACATTGTTCAATAAAACTTGCAAGTGTAAAGAGCTTATTGCACAATTTTATAAGCTGTACTGCAATGTATCTCTGTATTTTCTAGAACGACCTTATAACAAGAGCATTATTTGACAGAAAATATTGCAGATGAGGTCAATGAACTTTTTGTACTTTTTTCCCCCCTTAGAAATTAGAGATGAAAGAGATCGCTTAGGTCAACTAGTTACTTCTCTGCTGGCAATTTTGTTATCCCTCTTTATCAGTACAAAAGGCCACATTACTGTTGCAAATCTGTATTAGGGAAAAGGAAATACTGGACTTGCTTATTAGTAGATTTTGTCAGTGAATGTGCAATAAGCAACAAAACTTTCACTGTCTTGTGATGACCAAAAAAGGCACCTGAAATCACTTGAAAGGGAGGAAGGAGAATAATTAAGGGCAAAGGATTGTTAGGTCTGTAGTCAGATCTCAGGCTGATCCAAAAGGAAAATCATACAAATAATACTTCTGTGAGGCTGGAAGAGTTGATTTTAGATTAAAGATCTGAGGTTTACAACTAAGCTTCATTTAGCATATAATGAAATAATAGTTACATGATCCACAAATGTTTATCAAATAAGTCCATTAATACAGTTGTTAAGTGAAATCCAATTAAGCATATGGATTGTAAATACATGAATATGGGGAGGGATCTCTTAAAGCAGCAGTTTTCAGTGCATTATATTACATTTAAAGCCCAGTTAGCTATGATTGGAAAAATATGATTGTAAATTTGCACAGTGGCAAAGATTCCTAGGAACAGAATCTGTGGTGTTATTTTCACTCAGTTATAAATCGTTATGATATGATTAGTCAAAAACAACAGAAACCCGCTGTCATAATTCCAATTAGGCCTAAATAAATCTATCCAGCATGAAAAAAGACACACTGAAGCTCTGGAGGTGTTATATTGTCTTCTGTTGAAGTATAACTAAAGGTTGTTAAGTGAGTTCTCAGCACAAGTATAATACACAGAGATGGAAGGTTTCCTTTTTTAATGTCAAATTTTTATTGAGTTGTTTAAAAAAAAAAGATAATTCAACATTTTAAACAGTCATGGTTTCTATATTTATTTTTCTCCTTTTTCTGTAAGAAAATATTTGTTAAAATTCCTTTAAGTTTTAATCTTTATTTTAACCTAATTGTTCTATAAACCTGATTTGGTCCTCTGTTGAACAAGAGTTATTTAACTAATAGAACATACTTTAAATGACTAGGTAAGAAACTAAGAGAATGAATTTTTAAATAAATAGGCACAAAAAATTGAAATTATATCTCTAGGACAGTCTTTTCATTTTGATTTTCAGTTTCTCTTCTCAAAGAAACTTAAACACTATAGTTATTTGTTCTAAATATTAAGGATGTTGTAGCTTAAGTTGCAGAAGACCTTCCATGATATATATCCCCAGTGATGAGAATGAATTAAGATTCTACAGAGTAACATTGTCAGAATCATAGGAACTTGAAAGACCCATACTTTTCTGCCCTCAAAACACATGAAAAGATAAGTGCTGGGTTATAAATCACAGACTTTAGGAAACAATCTGTCTCTTTATTACAACTGGATAGAAAAGGTAAAAATAAAATAAAAAAATTACTCCTAGGTGTTTAGGATTAGAAAATAGATTTTAAGAATACTTGGACTTTTTAATATGGTACCTGTATGTTTTACACAAAAAAAGAAAAAGCCCCACAGTAAACAAGTTGAAGTATTAGCAGCGGCACCGTAGGGCTTTGCAGAGCTACTTGTGTGGAAAAGTAAGTTTGTTTTGACAGAATACTTCACAGCATTCTCTAAGCCTCAATGAAAGCTATAAGCTATAATGAAACAGGCTTGGCAAGTCTGTCTGAGGACGAGCTTCCTTCTCGGGGCTTAACTCTAGTGCAGCATTCCCATTTATCTCTCCGGTGAATGCAGGCACCCTTCATGATCTGACACGTATTCTGTCCTTGCCAGGTAGCTGCTGCTCTTAGGCAGTAGCTGCCAAAACAATTCAGAGATTAATGGGAAAACATCCATAAATTACAGCACAACCTCTCCACTTTCACAGAAAATGTAAGAACTTTGGGAAGTTAAATGCTGTAAAATGTCTTAATTTGTTCAGACACTTGCACAATTATTAATACAGACAGAAGCGGAACACACAGACAACAAGCATCTAAATTAGCTTTGAGGGGAATTAATACAAGAAGCTAGCAAGACATTCCCAGTGAATAAATTAGTGTGACATTTTATTATGATTTCAACTCAAGATTACCAAGTGTGTATCTTAAACATTGGTCTCAAAAACCTCCGAAAGGAAGCTAATATGCAATGATGCAGCAAGGGAAGGCCAGATGGAAAGCTACACCTATTAGGCTCACAGACATTCCCAAGGTAGGACAACACTTGTCGACCTGAATAAGCTGTTCAATGCATTGTTTTTTCCAAGTCTTTAATTACAGTTGGCATTCCTGAGTCAGTGCTTTAGGCAACCATCCTGCTGAAGAACAGGAACCTTTGTGGGAGAAAACAGCAGCAGAGACCATAGGTTATTTACTGAAGTGCCTCTAAACTACATTAGTAGGAGAAAACACCTGTTCAAAGTTGCATGATTAACACATCTGGGTCCAGCCTCAGCTGAACATGATGCTCTGTGGGTTTGTAACACTGCTCAGACCCACAGTGTCTGTGAGGTCCAGGTCAGCTCCAGCCACCATCATCTGATAGCACACAGGCCTCTGAAAAACTGACTCAGTAGGGCTCAAATAGAAATTTCCTACTGTCACAGCCTGTAACTCCTTAGCCAAACAAAGGATAGAAAAATTTCCAAAACATCTGATGACTCCAGTACAGTCATACAAGCTGGTAATGTCGTGTCAGCCTGTAAGAGGTGAGTCCAGTCACCTCGGCTTGATTTCATAGCTGCTACAGAAAGCAAAAATGCTGCGTTTCCCATCATTTCTACCTCTGCACCTCCTCCTTCAGCATGTGCTTGAGTCTCCCTGTGTTTCTTTTGCTTCTCCACCCACGATTCCTGTCACATTTGCTGCTGGCTCTTGGCAGGCACTTGAGCTGCTTTATCTCACCAAACAGAAAACCAGAGTGCTGTAACACACTTCTGACAGCATTGCATGCTGAAATACACTAGATGTTATTTGAATTTTTGTGGTTAAGCCTCTTCTCTGGTTGGAACTTGTCACAGTTCTCTTCAAAGACTGAATTAGTTCATGCCTGCACTCAGACAACAGGTAGCATCTTTAATGTGCAACATCTCTAATTTGTATATGCTTATGTAGAAGCTCAGAGCTGCCAGGTGAAGATTCCTGGTGTGGAAATGTCGATGTTGCCTCTTCAGGTGGTCCCTCAGCCTCAAAAGGGGCAGACTGGTCACAGCCTTGCCAAGTCTGGTTTTGGGTACAGTTCCTTGCTCCCTCTAGGCAGGCATCATCCAGGCTTTTCCAAAAGAGCCCCAGCCCTCAGTGAGGTGAGAGGAGGGCTCAGATCTCTTCCTGAATGCTAGAGATCAGGAAATAGGGGAATAGCAGAGAGGAGGGATGCAAGGAAAGTCAGAGCTGCAAGGAATCCACAGGGAGTTCTGGCATAAAAGCTGTCATAGCACGGGTAGAAAATGTCCTCTGTGAGTTCAGCTTGTGGAAAAGGCTATGCTATGAGCTGGAGTCCCATTCCAAGTGCATCATTTAAGGGTTATAGGGTAATGGCTGGAATATAAAGATGAAGAGGGTTGCCTGTGTTTTAGGCTGGAATAAAGCATGGTTTTCTTCACCATCTCTGTCTCAATGGACATCAAAGGACATCATACTTGCATTGTTTCTATGTTTTATTTTTTTTAAGAGCAACTGGCAATACCTTATTTTTGGTTTTGCCTTTTACCTAGTGTTAAGTGTAAGTGATTTGGATTAAGCAAGGTATACAGTCATGGTGACCCTTACAAAGGAATTCAGGGGAGCATTTGAGAAGTGCCCAACATCCCAGTGGGCATGGTGGATATTCTTTAGAATAACCAAAAGCAAATAGCATACTTTCGTTGAGTTGTATAGTCCAGTTTTTAAAGTTACAAGAAAGACATGTATATTTTATATGTGTCCAGCATCAGTAGGGTTTTTTAAATAGTTCTTGCCAAGATGCTTCTGGGAGCTTTGCATCCCTGCTGATAGTCCATTGACAAGGGTTAAGGTTACTGCATAAAATGTCAGTGTGGTTTAGCTCGACTTTATAGCAGCCAAGCTACAATTTGGCCCAGCTGGCCAGTCCTTCGGGTGGAGCTCTCCTTCACACAGGCTGGAATGTGGAATACGGTCTCTTCCCTTGTGATGATAGCTGCAGTTCCAAGGTGATGGCTCTGAAAGGCCATTTAGCCATTCACTTCTCAACTGCTCATTTAGCAAAACAATGAGAAAAGTGAGTGAAGTTGTCCAAAACTTGGAACACTTCAAGACCAAACAAGGAAAAAACCAACCAAACAAACCCAAACCAGTGTATCTTATTACTTTGTTGAGTATTCCAGCATAATCTGTGGGAGAAATACACTTTTGAAGACAGATTCACATATACCAGGACAAAAAAAAAAGTCAGAGTTGTGGGGGCTTTAATATTCAGACTTCCACCTCCAGTTCATTTTAAATAAGTAATGTTTCACTGAAGACTGTAGCTTTATTTTATCAAATAGTATCTTACCAAAATTAATTGATACAATGCATTTTAGTACAATTCTTAATCTATTAGAATGTCTGTCCTTGTCCCTTGCCCAATAATTTTTTTCATGGCATACTTAATTTTAGATCCATGACCTGTGATCTTTAATAGACTTTCTGACAATAATGATTAGGATAGTGGATGTGTGGTATCAAATTATCAATAAACTCCTTCTCTGAGATAACACTAATGAATCATCATCCAATAGGGATATTCTGCTTAAAACATTGATTGTTAACTGATTCACATTTTACACAATAAAACCTGCATTTTCCTTTCAGCCATTTTTGTAGAAAATGTTTTAAAATATGAACTGGTGACTATTTTTTAGCTTGGAGGTATTTTTTTTAATGGGATTTTCTTTGTTTTTCTAAAAGCTACAACTGAAAATCCATTAGCTTGCAGTTCCTTATTTCTTCTATACCTTTCCTTGGAATTAAGATTTTCATATGAAACAGTTAAAATATAGCTTAAATAAGCATAAATGAAACCCCCATAATGAACTCTGCCTGGAAATGCATGAGATTTGTACAAGTCTCATTATATTCTGTGAACAAATGGACCTTAAGATCACATTAAAAACCTTGATTAAAAAAGTGTGACTAAGATAGGCTTCTTAAGGATTATTGACATTTAATTTAGCATTTGATATTAACTGCCTAAATCCACATCAGGAGAAACCAAATATTGCTTTACTCTTAGCTTTCAAAGAAAGAGGAGATTTCACAATTGAAATTTTTGTCATTCTGAACATCTCAATTAGCATATTTTAACAGTCTTTTACAGCTTGAAACATACTCAAAATGCAATGTTTTAATACAATTTTGATTGCTGACTGAAATACTCACAAGCCCACTTTAATTTCATTGTCTTTGCCACTGTCACAGAATTGATCAAGTCTCATTTTAAAGAAATTTATTCTTTGCTTCAAACTTGCACATGATGAATATTAGGGCTACTAAGTTCTGCAAAAAAAACCCCAAAAAACCATGATAAGCACATTCCCCGCTGGCATTTTCTTAAACCTTTAATTTGTTGAGGCAAGATAATGTCAGTAGACACGCTGTGCTTGCACATTTAGGGAGGAAAGGTTTTGCCTGAAAATTGTATATGAGTTTACTAAACCAAAAACACTCTTTTTTGGCTGAACATTTCTTTCTGCATGTTGCACAGGGCTGCGTGTCCACATACTTTCTTTGAAAGCATCTCAATGTATCACCGCTTCCGTTAGGGTAAGAATTTAATGAGTACCACAAAATAATTATTGTCATTTGCCACCCATTTGGGATTCCCATTGAAGTACAGTTTCTAAAATATGTCATGTGGTGAGCCTGAAGTCAGACAGAACAAAGGAATAGATGCACTCGTGGCTGCTTCTCTTGGCAGTAGATTCCCTGTTGTAATAACTCCTTCAGAAACCCCATCAAAACTGTTGGGTGGTGATTCATCAACGTCATCACAAGGAAGGAGATCAGTGATGATCTTGCTGGCCTAACACACTTGTCCTGTCTCTCACGAACAGAGCTGCAGGGAGGGGAATTAAGCAACGTATCATAGAACGTTTTGAGTTGGAAGAGACCTTAAAAATCATCTAATTCCAACCCATCTGCCATGGGCAGGGACACCTTCCACTAGACAGGGTTGCTCAGCACTCCATCCAACCTGGACGTGAACTCATCCAGGGATGAGGCATTCACAGTTTCTCTGGTAAATTTGTTCCAGTGCCTCACCACTCGCACAGTATATTTTCCTAATATCTAATCTAAACCTACTCTCTTTCAGTCTGAATTCATTTCCCCTTGTCCTGTCATTCTATGTCCTTGTAAATATACTCTGTCTTTCCTGTAGGCTCCCTTCAGGTACTGCAAGGCCACAATTAGGCCACCCCAAAGCCTTATCTTCTCCAGGCTGAACAATCCCAATTTTCTCAGCCTCTTTGTTCTGTCACAAGGCTGGGAGCAGATGCTCCATAGAGTGGCTCACCTACTAAATCTTCCCCTAAGGGAATGGATTTGTTTCTGCCAATTACTAACTAGAAAGAGTCACAGAGCCCTACTCAAAGTCATGCTCAATGGAAAACACCAGTTTTCCTTAAAGTTTAGAAAAGAAATGTCTTTAGATTTGTATCAGAAAAAAAATAGCTAGACAGAAACTTCAGAAAGAAATGGCCCAGTTTGGGCCATGTTCAGTCTCAGTTTCATGCTATAGACTCAGCACAGTAAGGGGGGATGTTGCCCCAGAAAATGAGAGGCTTTTTATAAGTCAGCTTTCTTTGTTAAAAAAAACAAAAAAAAACAAACAAAAAAAACTTCGTTAGAAACTACAACTTTAAAACAAGAAATTCTCAAGTGGCATATTGGGAAGTACAAAGATAACAGTTTATTCTCCAAGCCATATGGAAGGGTTTTCAGCAGCTGAGGATGGGAAATGATGTAGAAGACTCTGACAGGCTAAGTAAAGCAAACTAAATCCCTTGCACTTAAACACTATTAGAGAATGCTTGCTGCTCGATCACCAGTCTGAGGTGTGAAGGTGGGCTGCATGCTGACACAGGTAATAAATGGAATAAAGCATTTCAGGAGGGAGAGGATTAATAATGTAATAGCTGACTTCAGAAGGCTTACCGGCTTTACCTGAGGGGATACTTGTCCCAGATATTGAACCAAGTCAACATTGGCGACTCCATTATTTTTATCATTATTTTTATATTGCTGAAAGAAGCTTTTGTTAAAATAAATCTATATTTAGAGAGGAGAGATTGGTTTTAACTAGAAAGGTACGTACTTTTTCTCTTAAGTTTATCCCAGCACATGAGGGGGAAACATCTGTGGGCTTGGTTATGGACTCTGAAAGGGTGGAAGCCATCTTTAGCATATTGATTCTGTTTAGATAGCCCCAGATAGATTTTGCCCCATTATTCCCACCACCACCCAAAAAGAAAAAAAAATCAAAGTATTTTATTAATCCCCTTTATATTGCCTATCAACTCATTTATTAAATGCCTATTAAATCATATATTCAATGAAAACAATCTTTTTCTCCATAGTTTCCAGTCTGAAAATTCAATACTGCATGAACAGAACAAATAGAATAGAATATTTTTGCTTCCCCTTTTTGCACCTTTCTTTCCACCAAGGGTCTGCCAAGCAATATTTAACCTCCAGAACACAATGTTTAACTATTAACCATGGCTGATACCACATGTACTCTAGTTTTGGCCCGATATGGGATCCCTTTTAAACTAGTGGTTTCCAGCAAGTCACTGCACTTGTGAAGAAAATGTATGGGATATGAAAAAGATTAATTTCAATTATAATTTTTTTTTTCCAGATTTAGGCAAATATTTAATGTCAGGTCAAACAAAATTGCATGTTAATCAAACAGAACAATGAAAAATGCCATGAAAAGGAAAAGAAAAATTCCCAAATGATCACTTAATAATAACACTTCATTTTTTATAGTGGACCTACATCCCGAGTATTATTTAAGGAAGGAAGAAATAGCTTTCAGTGTAACTAAGAAACTACAAAGCCAAACTGCACAGCCATTGTTAAACACATGCAGTATTCCTGGGAGATGTGTATGTGTGTGTGCACAGCTGCACAGACACAGGGACCATATGCCTGTGTATAAACAGTGGATATCCACATGTGTGTGTATGAGCATGTGAATATTTTACAACCACACTGGCAGATATGCAGGAAAACCTGACTATAAATTAGACCTTTGCCTAGCTCTTTTTATACTGGCTGAACAGCCCTGTGGTTTGGATTAGAAATGAAATGAGGCAGTTTGGGTCTTGTCTTAGAAACAAATGGATTAGTTGAGTCTTAAACTAAAGTAGGTTCAGAATAGCTTTTTCCAAAATGTACTGCCTGCCTACGAGACAGATTGCTACTGAACATGCCAAGCTGACCTCATTCTCTACTCTGCTGTACAAACTTAAAATTCTGATTTTAGAGCAGAAGTCCTCATCTTGATGAAGGATTACATCTTTCCAGGATATCAGTTTTGTACTATTCAAACTGTTTTGATATTTTTCTCTATTAGTCTTCAAAATAGTTGAAAAATCCATTAAAAATTGTTGCCCTGCATTTCTTCTCCTTCATATTTCCTTCAATTTTCTGGTGCAATTTATTTCTACTTCTCCTTTGCAGTTTTAGAAAAATGTTACTTCTTAAAGGGACATTTTTGGCCCCACATAGTCTTATTTGCTATACCCATTTTACACCCTTAGTTGTGGCAAATCTATATGCTCCAAGAAGATCTTTAGTAAAGCTTTTACAGTTGCCAGGGACCTCCCTCAGAAGAAAAGGAAGCTCTGACACAGGGCATTAACTGTGCTTATTTAAACCACGTGCTACAATAGGAGATGGCACCCAATCTGGGGACCACAGAACACAGACAGACAACAAATGTGTAGAGAATTTCTGGGAGAAGCATTGGCTGCCTTAATCCAGGAGTAAGGGCAACCATCTGAGCTACCTGAAAAGTTCAAGAAGTTGAATTACTGGGTTTAATTGTTTTCAAAATGTTCATGTTCTAATTTTATCTGTATTGTAGAAGTGTAGAGAGGTCCCAGATAGAGTCCTGCTCCTACTTGGAAGGGTATATTCAAGTAAACATATAAAACTCAGAATGATTCTTACCATTCAAAACCCTTGAACTCAAATTCTGCCCTCAGCTGTCTGTTTTTTAATGGCAATTCCCTGTTGAAAGAAAGTATGGAAAACTTTTGGACACAAAACATATTTCCTCCCTTTGTCACCTGTGGTTCTTATTCTAGACTGTCCAGAAATTGCCTATGCATCTCAGTTGCCTCCTGGTGTAGGCAGCTGCTGCTCATGACAAGAGCACGGAAGGGACAGATCAGCCCAAACATCTGGCCATGCTGAGAAACTCCTGGAGGAGGCTGGAAGTGTGGCATGGGGTATGGGAGGCTGCTGGAACATTAACAGCCAGCTCTGTAGGCTGTGGAGAAAACCAGCCACTTTGGCCAACATAAATTGCATTTCCAGCAGAGTGCTCAGTTAGGTTCTGAAAAGGTAGACCTAAGTACCAGAGTAACTTCTGTCAGAAGGTTCATTTAGTATGAACTTGAAAATGTAAGAGAGTTTCTTCTAAACTGATATTTATCTAAATTCAATTAGAAACTTCTGTTGAACATGTGACTATCAGATTATGAACTTTTAATTACACCTTAGAAATCTTTGAATTTAACTGAATACAATACTTTGGTTTCTAGGTGAGCTCATGTAAATCTACATTGGTTACCTCAAATTAATCAACCCTTTGTTTTCCTCTCTAGCACATATATGAGATTTATGTCTGTGGTCCAACTGCCATCTTTGAATTTTAAACATTTGCTGAGCTGTTGCTGTGGGTTGGGTTGAGTTCTAAGTATTTAAAAATCTTTCAGCTCAGATGTTTTAGCTCTGTTTCAAGATAGGACTTGTTTATATAGCCTTTATGGTAAATACTTACTGCTCTTCTACTTAGCTAAGAACTATCCCTGTTATCTTACCCATTGTTTTCTTGTGGCCACTGTTTTGCTGACAGTCCATATTAACATGCATGTCTTGGCCTCCCTGTATGCTTTGATGATGCTCAGAAGGGGCCGTAACCTTCTCCATACACAGCCACAGAACCTGATTTTCTTCTTCCACTGAACCTCAAAACACAGCATCCCAACCAGTGTGGTACCAGCTGCATAACTGGATTGAATGCTGCTTAAAATAGTCTCCATTCCTTTAACCTGAGGCTGCAGTCATCCTTGGGAGCAGACAGAACATTTTCTTTCTGTACAATGAGGATTTCTTATATCCCTCTAGTGTACACCCCCTGACATCAGAGCGAAACCCCGAATATCTGCAATATGCAACCAAAGACACCTGTATGTCTGATAAGCAGAGCTCTGGGTGTGCAGCTGCTGGTTTGTTTCCAAAGTAAGTTAGCAGGTTGATTAAGATGGGGTGAATTAGGAGGACAATCTGTTACAGAAAGTGGACACCGCATAATTAAGAAACATTTTTTGTCTCTGCGCTATCTCTGCTCTTATGTTTATTTCTGCATCTCAGCTTCATTATGTATGTCTGGTTTGAATGAAGAATGTTCAGTCCACCTGGTGCTGTCAGTTGTGAGTAATGTCTGTTTACTATGTGCATTAAATTAGGTAATTAACTGTTTGAATGTATTAGTACAGATAGTCAAGTAAAGTTTTATTATAATACCTGACTGGCTTTAAAAGAGCTTGATTTACTTGGATTAAGGTTGCTCTGATTCTATATAATATCATCCTGCATCTGCTGATATACAAGTCTTTTAGGGGAAAAAAAAGAAACAACCCTCATGTTGTGGCTTGGAGAGCTATTAGAGGAATGTTTATGGGCAGTTGTATAGCAGAGCTCTTGGAAACCCCCGTGTTTGCCTCTAATGCTTCTGGCTTTGGTCCTTGCCGATTTGAGAATCATTCAAATTCAACTATAGGCAGCTGTAAGAAACTGAAACTTCATGTAGCTCAAATCTGAAAGCATTTAAGAACAGGTAATAAGGCTAAATGCAGGTTAGTCTGGCTGTGTTCAGCATTTCTGACTCAAAAGTTGCTTGTCACACTCAGGCGGTGCTGTAGCTGCCACACGATGTGGAGGAGGATGAAACCAAAGGGAAACGCTTGGGCCAGATTTGATGCTGTCACAAGTGGCAGCTTTGCCTTCCTCTCATCCCCTTTAGAACGTGGGGGGAAAGAGAATCTGCTTCAAGACACTTTCAAAGGGGGGGGTAAAATCCACCATGACACAAAGTTCATTGACTTTATGGTATAATAGTCATAGCTCTTATATTTAAATCTGCCAAATAACTTTAAATATGCGCCTCTGAGAATTTTTATTTGCTTGACAGAGGAAGGTTTAAACACAGAAGTGCAACATTTCTAATTCTTCCCTGGAAGCTGGAAAGACAACTCTCTAATAATTAAACATTTTCAGAAATTAACTAGTAATATAACTTTAATGATACTGTTAATTTTTAATTATAGCCGATATGTTCTGACATTTACTGGAACCGTTGTGCTTTAACAGAGCATTTTGTTATTAACAGCAATTTACCTAAGATTTGTGCGTGCATGTGCCAACAATATATTTATAAAGAAAGAAACTCACACCTGAATCCCAGCACGTGCTTTGTATTTTCTTGGAGTTTTCCTTCCTTTTTTTTTTTTTTTTTTTTTTTTTTTTTTCTTTCCTATTTTGGGTTTCCTGATTTATAGTTAAACATTTCCAGGAGGCCTTTCAATAATTAAGTGGGTTTTTATGAATTTCCCCCGGGGGGAAAAATAAAAATCCTGAGAAGCAGGAAGGTGGTTTTGGCAGAATCAGACCCTTGTGAACAAGCCACTTCCTCATTGGAGTTCACAGCCAGTTACTTAGCATTGTGAGGGCTGAAGTTGGGGCTTGTTTGCAGCTGTGAGTGGCAGAGCGGAATAGCTTTGCTTTTCTGCTGCGGGGCAAAGCTCGGGACTGAAGCAGCAGCTCCATCCTCTCCAAACACCTTGAAGACTTGAACCCAATGTTCAGGTATACCTGTTCCTGGTAAGCAGGTCACGCTTTCCACCCTCTCAACCAAAAATTGAGTGAGAGAGGTGCAAAAAATAGTTCATGTTTAGAGAATCGGAGGAAAGCAGTGCCGGATACTGAGCGTTCAGTGATTCAGCGGTCAAGGAGGCCAGTCAGTGGCAGTGCTGGGATCTTGCATTTGGGTGTTGACACTGATGTTTGTTCCTAAACTCTTCCAAGATTCTCTACAACCTTCCTTGACACCCCTTTCTTGGACACAGTTGTCTTTTACAGCTAAGGAGTCAGTTTTCTGACTGGTTTTGGAGATCAAGCCTGTTGCTTGCTGACTTTCTCCTTGGCCATGTGGAAAATAATTTTCAGGACTGTTATGTTTTCCCTGTAAATACACAGTTTCCTAGACTAAACAAACCCAATCATTCATCCTTTTCATGGGTTGTGTTTTCTAAACAATTTATCATTTTTATTGCTGTTCTCTGGACTATGTCCAGTGTGCCCAGGCTAATGCTGGAAACTAAACACAGCTCTCTTGCTGAGGCCTCACCACTGGAACCACCACCTATGCACCTTCCCAAAGCCATTCCTATTGATATGTCCTAATACAAGGACTTCCTTTCTTTTTTTTTTTTAATATTCCCCCACAAACATTATATTTTTTTGTTCCTAATGGATTTGCCATTTGTCCAGACTTTTTTCTGCAAGAATGCTCCCTGTTCCCATTCTAGTTCTTTTGTATTTGTGCATTTAATTTCGTGTTTCCTAAGAATAATGCTTCATGCATTTGCTATTATTGAATTCCACGTTATTGATTTCACTTATCTGGAGTACTTGCGACCTAGGGATCCAGGAATCTCTCAATTATAGTGGAAAATATAGCACAAACCTGCACCCAGGACAGATATCTTTGGAATATCAGTTGAATTCCCTTTCAGTTTTCCTAAAAATTAAACAAACAAACAAACCCAAACAAAACCAACCAAACAAAAAACCCCAAATATTTTCATAGTCTGATTTTGGTTCTAAATTCATATATTATTATTATTTGTTATCCTTGGAAAACTGTGAAACTTAGTAACATGAATTGTATATATTAAAGGAAGGCTTGATATCTCAGTTCAGTTCGAGTAGAATTATTGTTGCATACTCTAAGTTAAAACTCTTTGGCTTTTATTGTGTTATTTCCCCCTGCAAGATTCAGAATCTCTAAGCAGATTTTGAAACTTCATATATCACTGCCTCCAGTGCCTACAGGATTTCAAGTTTAATAAAAGTAGATGCGATTAGTAATACAGGACAAATGCAGTTTCTACGTCCAGAAAACTCCACAGACTGTAATCCTAGCTGGTTTGATTATGATTTTTTTTTCCCCACTGTTGTGTCAAGCAGATCGAGCTCTTAGTCCTCAGAGCCCATCAGATGAGTGTTGTGGTGTAGATCTTATCACTTTTAGGTTGAACAACTCACATCTCAGCCAAATATGTTATGACATTCAACTGCGCTAAAGTTGCAAAAGAAATTAGTTTAGTTCCTGTGGACTTGGATGTTCTTGAACTGGTTTTAAGAGCAGCTTCCCACACAATCCTCTGAAAGTTTAGGAATTCTCCTCTAGCAGTGCAGTTTAATTGGTCTGAGCCAGCCCTGCCCTTTTTCTTTCATTCTTGGAATTTTCATTTGATTATGCCATGTGGAGCATAGCAGGCTGAGTATTGAGGGATAGCGATTTATGTTTCTACTTTCCCAAGCAAGAAAACATGGCAAATAAAAGGCTTTGTTTCTGGGATGCCATTTGTTTGGGACACTTAAATGCTGATTTAAGAAGGGATATTTCAGCATATTACAGACTCCTCTTGTGTTTTCTCTCTTTTTGCAGCCCTTGATTGCAGATGTTTTAATGATCCCTTTATCTTATTTGGTCAAAGGTGCTCTGATTTCTTTCTCTTACATAAATAACTCTTGTCCCCAGCAGTGAGATTACTGACCATCAGCTACACGCAGAGGCATCCAGAGTCCTCGGGCTCAGCACAGGACAGGGAGTCTCTGCATCTTTCTTATTTTTCTTATTTTTCCCACATATGGACAGACTGTCTGCTAATCTCTCCTATTTGTGGATAAGAAGTTAGAAATGGACAGTCATAAGCTGTTTGGATCATCATTATTTACATTCTTTGTTCTGAGCACTGTGGGGTTGGGTTCATAGCTAAGAAGCATCACATATTTTTGTTGAATTACTGCTGTGTCCAAACCCAGTGAAACTGACTCCATTTTATGTGGAAAAAACCCACACACCATAAGATTATTTGGTGTCTTAAGAGCAGAGCTTGTGATAGCACACCAAACAAAAAGAATCTAAAAAGTATTATTGCTAGAGCCTCTGTGGTTTGAATATGTGCTAAAATGAAAATACTGGAAATGCAAAACAGAAAAGTTTCAGTGTGATTTGTGAAAAAGTTTGTTGTCTGTAATGAGGTCAGAAATTCCAGAAAACATTTAAATAATCATAATATTTTTCTGCATCTGTCAGAATGTGGCAGATAGTCTCCAAATGTCTGCTGTTGTTTCTCTTTTTACTTGTTAAAAAAAGTACTGCATTTAAAAAAAAAATGAGTATGTTTTCCTGGAGTTTCCACCCAGCAATACAAGAGGAAGAGCTGGAGATCCATTTTTAAAGCAGACTGTTTGCCTTGGGCATTTGTAGATTCTGGCAAAGAATCTGAAAGACCCATCAGTGATACCCACTCCTAAAATGAGTTGTTATTACTTCGGTTGCTTTGTTCAGCTCACACCTACCCATGGCTCTTTCCTTCTAACATACTCCTTTCTAAAATGTACAGACTTTCAAGAGCTCAAAGTCTGAAGTTATGGTAATTTTTTTTTTTTTTACTCCATATTTAGTAGCTTTTGAAGGTGGCTATGGTTTGAACAGTACTTAGTCCTGATCTTCCTGTTAATCTCTGCTTGAATTCCACCATGGAGTCTTGAGGTGCTCAATCTGCAGCAGTCATTTGAACATAGGAGTTTAGCTTTTTGGCAGGATAAAAACCAAATGAAATGCTTCACTGGAATGAAAAAGCCGTATTAGTCAAACACAGTCTCTTGCAATGACAGTGAAAGGATAAAACAAGTTAGCTGGGATTTCCACTTGGCCTAGTATAAGCGGATTGTTGAATTAATGGCACTGAATTCATATGTTACAGCAAAGACTTACTTGTGAAAACTTCCCTTACTATTAATTATGTTGCTGCCTTTTCCTCCTGTAATGGCAAATTGCTCAAGCAGTTCAGGTGCCTCGTTACAAGAGCAATGAAGTAATTTTAACTCAAGGATGAGGCAGCCAGCTGATGTCTTGGGCCGTAACACAGCTCCATTGCTGATATCCATGGTGGGTTTGCCCCAGCTAGTAGCTGAGCACCCATGCAACCAGTCACTCACTGTGCCCTCCCAGTGGGACATGGGAGAAAACAGGAGGAATGAGAGCAGGAATGCTTGTGGGTCAAAATACAAACTGGGAAATCACCTACCAAGTACTACAGCAGGCAAAATGGACTTAACTTGGGGAAATTAACTTAATTTTTTGGCCAGTTAATATGAATATTTAATTACTGATTAGGGTAGTGGGGAAAAAAAGACAAACATTGAAACACCTTTCTTCTCACTTTTGAAGCCTGAACTTCATGTCAAACTCATTTCCTTCTTCCTTTCTAGTCTCCACTCCATTACTTCACTCCAAGCACCTCTCCTCTAACCTTGGTTACGGATTATCCTGTCTCTCCACTGGGGCTACAAGCAGTCTGGAAGGTCTGGGGCAGTGGGCAGGGATTTCTCTCTGCCCACTCCCCAGTTCTCCCTCTTCATGCAGTCTGGTGTGGGCCCTCCACAGGCTGCAGTCCCTTTGCAGTGTGCCTGCTCCAGCATGGTCTCATCTACAAGCCCTTGCAGTGCTGTACCTGCTTCAGCACAGCTTCCTTACAGGACACAGCTCCTCCAGGGATGTGGGCTGCCTTCTCATTCCCTACCTTGCTATTCCCTCTGGCTGTCCCTCTGATCTCTCCTCCTTTCTCACCACCCTTTCTTAAATATGTTTTCCTGGAGGTGCCACCAGCACCCCTGTTGGTCTCAGCTGTGTCCTGGGGTTTTTTGTGAGATCTCCTGTAACCAGCTGTGTCTGGCTTGGGGCAACCCCTCACCTCTTCCATAGAGGTGACCCTTGCAGCCCTCCTGCTGGCAAAACCTTGACAGGTACACACAATATACTTGCCTTGTGAGAAGCTGCTACAGAATGCTATATTCCTCATTCTTCCTGGTCTGATGGTGCCATGAGGTTCTGGCCCCATCTCTGGTCTTCTCGACTTCTCATTGGTAACATATTGAAGTTGGTTCATACATTTTTGAGAAGGCAAAATATGATGGAATATTAATAGGTGAAAAATCACGTATGTAAATGTTTACCTTTCATTTTACTTCATGTGGAATGTTTCAAATATAGTACTTGTACTAGCAATTTTATATTTTGAGGCAAAGCCCTCAAATGTAGTGCTGTAGTTGACACTTGAAATTCCAGATCCCAGAGACATTCCCTTATACTGTAAAGTGATCATTAGTGCTTGCTGTGACATTTCTACTGCTGGGAGCAGAAGGGACTCAAGCTGTTTGTCTCTACTTAGTCTGTAAGATCTGTGATTCTTTCTATTTCCAGGGCAGTTTTCTTCATCTTCCCTTTCCTTTCTCATTCAGCATTTTTGTTTGACTGCTACTTTGTTGGATTCAGCAGTTTGGGGATGTGGAGGCTGGATATGGAAGAATTCTGTTTCTGCATTTGAGTTAGACACCTTTTAAAATGGTGTCCAATTTTTATGAACGTTGGGGAAGGAAAACACATTTAAATCCTCATGAGTTTGTAGAAATCTTCTGATTGACTATTGCAACTTGCTGCTTCCCCTGCATTGCTTTTGTCATCAGAAACCAGGTGCATTTTTGGAGAAAAGCTCTTAAGTGTTTGTGATCATTTATTATTTCTGTGTGAGATATTTCTCTTGTGTGAGAGAAATCATGCTGATCATTACCTTTCCTTTGAAGGTCTTATTGTATCCTGGGTGAGCAGTAGCCCATGACTCTCTTTGGCCTTTTTTAAAAGGAAACTTGTTGCCTGAGAAGTAATCCTGTATCTGTAATGGACATGGTTACTTTTCAGGATTGATAATACATGGGCTGTGCATTATTTAGGGAGGCTTTGAGATGTAGGATTGATTCAGCCTGCAACCAAATACTAGTGTGACATAGTGAGAAATTCCTAATAAAAGACATAGTTACGATAACAGGACTATTCCCTCCACTGTTGAAAAGGATTTCGTTTTTCTTCAGTTCTATTTGGCATCCTATAACTTATGAGCCTTATATTTCCTTGAATTTCCAGTGAACATGAAGGATATTTTTATTTAGTAAACAAAAACATTTGGAGCTAAATATTGTCCCAAGTAACTCCTTTGACTTGGAGGCCAAAGTCTGCAAAAATTTGACCCTTTCTTTTAGAACCTCTTGCTTTATTGGCAAAGACCTAGGTTCTTGCCATGGCTATATTGAAAACATAAAGAGGACTTCCTTAATCATCCTGGAGCCTGAGGGAACTGAAAGTTAACTGGGCGCTCAAGCTTATTGCATTAAAGCACTCCACCAGGTTTTCACTGAATATTTGGCCAACTCCTCTTCATTTCTACAAAAGTAACCTGCCACCCAGCTGGTACCCAGGCTTTGTTCTAATTAAAGTAAAAAGGGAGATGGGGTGAGGAAGAAATGAAAGCAAAGGGGTGAAAAAAACCTCTATCCTATTATTATCATAAAATTCAAAGGGTTGTTCCCATCCAAACAGTAGGAGGTGGACAGATTAAAGTTCTACAACTGTAACAACATCTCTCTTGGTGGTGTCTAGTTCAGCAGAGTGAACCTTGTAACACTTGACATTCATCACAACATTTCCTGCAGTAACCACTCTGTTACTTAGACCAAATCCCCAGTTCTGGCTTGCAGACTATAATTTGGAGACATTAAATGACTGTAATGTGGAAAGTATCTGATGATGTATTGTACTTTAGAATAATAAAACTACTAAAATTGCAGCTTGGAGAACTAAATCAAATATATAATTATCTGTGTTTGTAGGATTTCCTGTAAGAACGTCATGTTGTTTAAGCCATGTCTTTCTTTCCCTTTTGTTAATAACTCGTGTTCTTAGAAAGAGGATCATGCATTTAAAGATGTTCTTGGCACATGGTCCTACTCCCACCTCCTTTCCTTCTTTCTTGCTGACCCATAACAAATCTTCTGGCTTTGATTTTACTTCACATTCAAAAGCAACGACAGAGGTCTTAATGAAAAAACTTAATCCAAGTGCTCAATTTTATTAGCTGCAATTCTCACCCTTGGAGAGTGTCTTAGTGCCAAAATTATGTCCTTTTGTTTTTCCTTACTCTTTCTTTTCAGATGAGTGCTAGCTAGTATTAGGAATAAGCAGTGATTGAATGTTCAGCAGCTAGTGACTTTAGGGAGCTTGCCAACATACAGTTTCTTTTATTATCTTTTTCTTATCACCAAAAAGAGTGGTTTACATGTTTGGAAGTGCTGTAGTTATTTTCTATTCTAAAGGCATTTTATCCCTCCTTTTCTTCACCCTTAACTCGCTGTCATAATCTACTGGTTGCTTCTCTAGCATCTCCCAAAGAGTATTTCTTCAGTATTGCAAATATTTCTCCCTTGCTCTCCCTTAGTTTTTAAGGCTGACTGCCCTGCCTGGGATCCTTTGAGACCAATGGTGAATGAACCTTGAAAGTCTGAAAGCTTCTATACACCTGAGGTCATTACTCAGCACTATTTTCTGAATTTACTACTTCCGTAAAATTGTCCTTGAATTCTTGGGAGGTGCCATTTAGGAAGGAGCTTTGTGGAGGTGCTGCTCCTAGACCCTCTTGGGAAGGAAGAAAAGGAGATCATGCAGATATCTTCCAGACCCTGCTGACTACCCTGAAATTCAAAAGCAAATTCAAAGTGTAAGAGTAGGACAATTTAGACTGAAAATGTATAATATTTTGCTTTCTCACACATGTAAAATGAGGAGTCGATTGTATGAGGTGAATGATCTAATTTTAGCCATCCCAATTTATATGTAGACAGGGCAAAAACTGAAGCCGCATGGGTAAGTTTAAACAGACAATTAATGTCTGCAGGCTGCAGACTGGTCTGGCAATAAATCATCTTTTGCCAGAAGCTACTTGGTGCTAAAATTTTTTAGAATGTGGTGATTTGGTTGTTTGTTTTTTTTTTCTCTTTCAGAAAAAAAAAGCTTGTAAGTTATTTGAGTTTCTTTTAGCCATGTCACATTCAGTGACATACAAAATGTATTATGAACTCAGAAAGAATGTATTTGTTTCTTTATATGTAAGAAAAACCACAGCAGCCAGGTAAGGTCTGCATTACTCAGCAACAGAAATGGATATATTTTTGCTTATTCTGGATTGAGTCATGGCATTACCAGCTTTTCTGTAAGGCAGTATGAGGATTTTATGTCTCTTAGGTAGAGAAGGGGAGATACTGTTTTGGGGAAAATCAGATGGAAACCAAAATAAGGTTGTCAGGTATACCAGCAAAGCAACAACAACACTATAGAGTTCAGCTTTACCTAAGATCTAAAAGAGACTACCTTGCACAGTTTATTCCCTTTTTCATCAAACATAAATATCCCATCACATGATTGCTTGGACATGTATCTATTTTTATATGATACTAAATAGAAAATTTGACTTAAATCCAGAGGACTCAGCCAAGCATGATTTGATTCCTGGAACATGATGAAATAACTGCAATGGTTTCTTGAAATGTAAAAAGACAATCTCAATTTGTTTATATTTTTGGTATAACAAAAAGGATCAGAACAACCAGAAGTTGAAAAGACTGACA
>VXAU01000750.1:449115-466119 GCA_013399695.1 Formicarius rufipectus
GGGGGAGTTTATTGCTTATTTATTTCTACATCAATTGTCACAACAGGTATATATGAGAGGATGATAATATTGAATTTGCCACTTGACCATAACCAGAATAAATTTAAGAAAAAGCAAGGAAATCTCATTCCAGGCAAAGCTTCCTATAGCCTGAGAAAGAAAAACTGAACAGCTTAACATCACAGAGAAAGCTGTGGATGTCATTATGCAAATATCACTTTTGCTCCCTGACAGGCAAATATTACAGTGATAAACAGTTGTCTGTGTTCATTTTTTTATAGTTTATGATTTTTTTCCAAGTGTGAATCTTAACATGGAGTCCATGACGACCCAGAACTAGTGTGCATTAACGTGTATCTACCCATTTCCACTCCCATAAAATGCTATTTTAGGGTTACATTGGAGTGTCCCAGTGCTACAGATGATTAAATCATGGGTGTGAGGGGAAAGTGTGGCATAAGACTTAAAAATAATGTTGTCCTTTGGCTGGTCTCCTTTTTCCAAGGGGGCAGGAAGAGCAGTAATCATCAGTTCTCCTTTGTAGCTGGCAAACGTTCCTGCAGCTGGAGGGAATGGTTAGGCAGTTGTCTTTCAGCTTTTGGGAAATGTGTGCCAAAACACTGCCTCAGAGCCTTAAGCCTTACTTTTTTTTTTTTTTTCCTGCATGGAAACATATTGGTTATTCTAAGCTTGTGCCTCAAAGATAAGAAGCAGGGAAAAAGGCCACCATAGTACAATACCATTTTTCTTACCTTGTAACTTAGCTTTGCCCTTAGTAATTTTTTTTAAAATATTGACTTCCAGAGTTTATCCAAATTCAATGTATTTTATATTCCTCCTACTGCTCCTGATACTGGGAGGTTTATTCTGACAAGTAGGTCCTACTCATTGAAGGTGCATTTTGGAAGGAGGAAAGTAACTCAGGCTGCCCAAAACTTAGCATCGTGTAGGACAGAGATTTTTCTATGAAATTACAATAGGCTTTTTGCCTTTTATGTGCTTGTACAGTGCTTCATAAAAAAGTTTCTCAGTCAAAAATAAAAGTCCCTCTTTTAGCTTTGTTCACACTCTTTCCAATTAGATTTTAATGGCAACTTGCAATAATAATAATTAAAAAAAATTCAATATGACAATACTCTCTCTTCAACTTTAGAAACAATTGTCATTGTTCATATTCACAAGCAGTTACACAGGCTATCACCACAGCACTGAAGGAGAAAATAAAATTAATTTATCTCCCTCTCTTCCAGCTATTAGTAATGAGTCTGTGCACAGGCATTAAACCTCTCCCTCCTGTAGAACCTGTGACATGGGTGCTTAAAGAACTTCCTGATCTATGGCATTTTAGAGTATTAGTTATGTTCCAGGCCAAAGCCATTTATGATTTTGTATCCAAACCCATGTACTGTTTCGCTGATGAGATGTAGCCTATACAACCAGACATGTGAGGAACAGCTATTTGCAGGATTAAACAAAAATAAATGCAAAGGATCAGTTTGGCTGACACTGTTTGTGTGTGCAGCTTGTTAATCTTTTTAACATGCTGGTAGCACAAAGAGGACAGTTTTTTACTGGTAAATGAGAGGTTGGGTCCTTAACTGTTCAGGGGCAGGTTATTCCCCCTTGCTGATAGTAAAACCCTTGGAAATACTTATGTAGTAAGGGAACTCAGGGTGAGTATAAAGGAATCGAGCCCTATATTTTCATCATGCATAATTGCATTTTTTCTCATTAAAATCCCACTCTGATTCTAATTAAATTCATAATTGTTCTGCATTTGATGCTATAAACTGTTGTGTAGTGTTGCTGGGTGCTATTTAACAGATGTCATCCTCCCCCCAGGAGGCAGTGGTATTTCATTGCTGTGTGAATTGATGCTTCAATGTGAAACCTGAACAGGTCCCCAGATAGTGAAGCAGGAAAGGGGATATCATGAACCAGCAAGAATGAATAAATGAGGTAACCAAAGAGTGTCTCTCAGAATTTATGAGATGTAATTCCTTGTACTTCAATATATTTTAAGAGAGTAATCTAATTTTCTCCTTCTAGCTTCTATTCATAATAAAGTTACAAACTTATATCGATGCTTCAACACACAGTTGTCAAGCTCAGCCTTACAGACTCACAACAGCTTTTAGACATTTGCATTAGTTTTGTTTTTTTTTTTTTTTCCCTTTTTCCCCCAGTACAGCTGCAACCAGTTTGACTCTTGCACACATACACAGAGCTCAGAAAGCTAGTCCTGGCTTTTTTTAGAACATCCCATTTTTCAAGTGTGCCAATTCCTTTGCCACCATTTCTCTTCCATCTCTGGGAGGTGCACATGGTCCTAACACTCTTCATCCTCTTTCAAAACAGTTGTTTGTTTGTTTCTGAACTTTCCCAGTTTTTCCTGTCACCATGCTTGTTGCCTCCCTGGGTTCTCACCCACATTCAGCGCTCTGATCAGCTTCTTCCAGTTTAGCTAATCCCCCAGAAGTCTGTTGATCTTCAGTCGGGTCAGAATGACTTATTTTTAGTTTATATAGCTCAGATTCAGTGTTAATAAGCTGATTAGGGCCTTATATAAGTTTAAGGACTAAAACACTGAAGCATATTAAATAATATAGTAAAATGCTGCTTTGAGGAAAAAAAGGATAAAGAAAATAAGAGGGAACAGGAGGATGTCAGTGGGTCAACATTAATTCCTAGTTATTTTTTCATAGCAATAAGTTGAGCCTCAAGAGGCTTTTAAATTGCTTAAGTTTCTCTGAGCTACTTGTGTTATAAAATATATATTATTATTTACCATACAGACTATCACCAACATCATATCTTCTCTTCCATTCATAAACAAATTCTGGGGAATTTGAATAGGAGAATAAAGTTGAGCATGTTCTATTCTAAACTTGTACTTCTTTTTAGATATTAAACTTTTTCCCTATCCCTTGTTCATGTTGGGGGGGGGGAAAGTATACCAGAGAAAATCTTCCCAAATGGTACATAGAATTGCCTGAAAAGAGTCAGATAAAATTCTTAGGCATAGCTGCTCATCATGAGTGGTGAGTATTAGAGGTTACTAATAGTGTTGAAGATTCTTAGATCATTATGAATATTGCCTTATGGGCACCACCATGGTTATTTTATTATTTTTTTAAGAATGTGAATTAAAAAAAAAAAAAAAAACAAAAACAAAACAAAAAAACAAACAAACAAACAAACAAAAAAAACAAACCAAAAAAAAAACAAAACAAAACAAAAAAAAAACAAAACAAAAAAAAACAAACAAACCACAAAACCCAAAGGGGAATACATGAAGGCTGAAGTCTCCTTGCCTTTCTTTGATACTGCCTCTAATGAACTGCTTGTTTTAATGGCTGTCTCCTGGAATTCCTGTTCCTGTCATTTTTTTAATAACTAGCCATGCTAGATGCCCCATGGTCTGTTTTTGTGGGCAGTGTGGGGAGCTGGAAGTAATCACAGGGGTGGTTCTGTCCTGTTTCTGCATGACAGGCAGAGTCAGGCTCGTGGGCTCCTTTAAAACAAGTGCCTACCCTAGTTAGTGGCAGGTGCAGTATGGTAACATTTGCAGAGTTGAGAGACAGGAGGAGGATTCACATACAAAATTTTCCATGTTTTTCCTGCCCCCAGATATTCTGAAGTCCCTGTAAGTGAGTAACAGAAACATACATACCACAATAAATTATAGAAATAGTGACACAGAAGAGTGAAATAATCAATACATAAATATCCTTGCTTTGAAAAGATCTTGTAATTATATAAGACAGGTATGACAGGAACATTGAAATAGCTTGTCAAAATATCAAAATAATTCTGATTTACTGGAACAATTATCTACTTTGTACCTGAAAAACAACTTTAGAAAGGAAGGCCAGTCACACACAGTGAGGAACATAGGATAAGAGATTTTGATATACTGTGATAAATTAGTCTAGTTAAAATTCTTTACATGCCTGAAATGACCACCTGGGGAATTAATGTACCTTCAGGAACTTATCATCAAAAGCATTGTGATCATTAGTCTAAAAAAGAGAGAGACAGAGAGAAGGAAAAAAAAAGGAAAGAGAGAGAAAGGAAGGAAGGAAGCAGGCTAAGAAGACAACACTAGTTTAACTATTAGTTCATGTGGCTTTAAGGTAATCCCCAAACCAAGAAGGAAGAAAGTCTGGGCAGTTAAAATATTTGAGAAAACAGTGTCATCTAAATCATAACATGATAATGCAGAAACAGCAGGATATGCTAACTCGGGTGCTTAAATAATATGTAAAAAATAGATGTAATTTATTGTTGCCCACTTGTCATGTTTCAGGTATGTGTTCTAAACTTGTTGAGGAATATACTCAGTGCAGGTAACTTGGGGTGCAGCTGCAGGTTGGGCTCTGGGTGGAACCCCAAGACAAAAGACCATGAACTGCCACCCCTTTTGTTAACAAAGGGCAAAGAAACCTATGGCACAGCCAGGTGTGGGACACGGAAGAGCATGGCAGTAGCCAGTGGCTTGGAAGGGAGAGCAAGACTTGGTTGCTCTTGAACTGTGAGGGACAAAAGCCCAGGAGATCCTTTGTTTGGTGTCCCTCCTCAGAGGCACCAGTTCAGGTTGTTTCTGTTGTGTTACTGTGCCATGAATAAATTGCTTTATGGACTGGACAATCTGAGATTCTGAGGGAAACCTGTGGTTGAGCCAGTGGGGAAATCTGCTCTGATTGTGTGAGTTGGGCATGCAAGGGTCAAGTGGGGATCTGTCAGGTCACTGGAGCTGGTGCTGTGAGGGGTCTTTGGTCCCAGCAGCAAAAGTCTGTGGTGGTGGGAGTGTGACTGCCAGGGTGGCACAAGAATGGTCAGATTGGGAAGGTTCCTTAACAAAATTCATACTTTCTGTTCTTAAAATGGATTGAGAATCACAGAATACATGAGAATGGACAGGACCTCAGTAGTTTGTCTTATCCAAACCCTGCTCAAAGCTGACCAAGGGCAGGTTGCTTAAGGCCGTATACACTGGGAATGAAGAACCCACAGCTCCTGTGAACGTTGGTCGCAACGTCTTCTACCCTCATGTGTATTTCTTTTCTGTGATATCTGTTTGGAAGTCCCTTTGACAGAACTTGAATCTGCTGCCTCTTACCCTGTTGTCGTGCCTATGTGCATAGTGTGTAGCTACCTGGTGGCAGGGAGTAGAGCAGTCAGAGCCAGACTGTCCTCACTGGTGCCCACTGATGTGGCAAGAGGCAATGGGTGCAAAATGAAAAGCAGAGAATGCCATTAAAATTTAAGAAAAGGGGGGTTGTGATTTTTTTTTTTTCTTTTTCCTTCACTTTGAGTGTGATTTTATACCAGAATATGTGACACCCAGAAGAGGTTGGAGTGTCCATCCTTGGGGGCATTCAAAACCCAAGTGGACACATCTCTGAGCAACTTGCTATAACTGATCTCCAGGTGTGCCCTCTGCCTCAGCCATTCCACGTGAGTCTCAGATTTTAAAATCAGTCTGTTACAGTACAAACAAACACCACAGTGACTGGGATCAGATTTTCTTACTTGTGCTTATTCTGTGGAAGGTCACTAATGGAGACATTCTCTCCTCATTTTTAATTGCATTTACATATCTAAGGCTTAAATGCTCAGATTAAGCTTTCCTAAAGTATTTCCTGCAGGCAATTTGTTTGGTGAAATTCAAGCAAGCATACTTAGATAATTTGAAAACGAAGAATTCAGAAATGTTATGCATGTCACTGTGTTACATGCTGTGAAACAAGTGGCTGAAGTCTGGTTAAGGCTTGGCTCTGATTGCAAATATATCACTGTTGTGTTATCCTAGTTTGTGCCACAGGGCAAAAAATCAGCTGCCTTTGACAAACTAAAGCTGGAACAATGTTGGTTTGGATTTGTTCAGCAGAAGCTCATGGAGAACTGAAGTTTAACATATGTGTTGAATATGGATACACCTATGTAATGTAAGTGTTTTTAATGCAGAGCATGTTCTGCACCAAAGGCTTGGGCAGGTTATCCAGGGCACTCTTTGAAACTGATGCTGCAGATTGAGGTGCTACATGTGCAGTTAAACTGAGAAAGGAGAATATTTCCACTGGTCTTTTCACACATTTGTTCAGAAAACCTGGAGAAGGAAACAACCGCCTGAGAGGCCTTGTTCCTTCTGCCTGGCTTGGACAACAGTTCTTATTGTCTCTGTGTAATTTGTCATTATGTCACAATATGGATTGTCCTCCTTGAGGTAAACATCCCTCCAAGTCATTTCTTCAGCTCTAGTTGCTGTAATTATAATCTCAGGTTTTACTTGAAATGTTATCTGAAAAACTTATGGTTACTCTGTATTGCTTTGGTATAGGTTCTTCTAGGTCATTTTGAAAATCGTAACGTCTCTTCATCCTGGGGGAATGAAACCACAGCAGAAGCCCCTGTCTGATTGTTTTATCAAAACTAATAATGCTCAAACCAGCTCTAGCAAAGTTTTCCCCTTATACTGCAAATATTCTGTCCTTCTGTTTTCATCAGAAACCCTGTCCTAGAACTCAAAGTTCGTATCAGAACACAGCAAATACCTGAGTGTACTTCCACCTTAGTGCTCACCATTAGTCATAGGCAGCGCATGCAGGTCAATCTTGACTTCCCAGGTCTTTTATGTGTCTTATGATACACGAAGTTATGTGATACCAGCTTAATAGAGTCATTTTAAATGCTCGGGTTTCCTGTTTCTGCTTAATCCCTTTTCCATTATTTACTCTTGAACATCCTCTTCATTTGATTAATGTAGTACTTGCTGTTTTGTTGTTTCTGTCTTGTATTTTTTAAGCAAATCTCTAAGGGTACTTTTACTATCATAGTGTGAGTTATGAGCATGAATTTCAAGTAGTAAATCTTTTTTCCAGAACTTTAGTTGAAGTTTATCATGCACAACTGTTTGGAGTTTTTTGATTGGTTTGGGTATTCCTTTATTCTCAGTATGCATTGAGGGAGATGATTGACGATAGGAAGAGCAAAAAATGGTGCTGAGATTCTCTCCTATCTTGCAGCAATCCAGAAGGATCTGCATTTTATCTTTCTAAGGGGATTGATTTGGAAAAAGCAGTTTATGAGTAAACCTTTGAAGGTGTTTATGCCAAAAAAAAAAAAAAGGTTAACTCTTCCACTTACCTCTTTATTTTTAAAAGGTATTTCTTCAACAGGCAGTCCCTAGAAACAGTCATAGTTAGTTTTTGCAGAAATTTAATTCAAATACCAGAGCTATCCCATTGAAGTCCATATTTATACATGCAGTAAAAAGAAGGTGGTTTTCTTTCTGGGACTTCAACCAGTTGGAGTAAAATGCTGCAAATTACCATTCATAGAAACCATGGGTTTTGCACTCAAGGTAAATTGAGCAGATTAAGGTTAATAAGCCTGCCAACAATTAAGACTTAATCAGAAATAAAATCAAGGGATTACAAAGTAAGCTAAGCAAAACCTCTCTCTTGTGAGCAAGAGACTTGCTTGTGATACACATTTCAAGTGAGGTTGTTAAGTAGAGGACCTTGGATTGGAAGCCCAGCCCTGGTGCATCTGGCTGGTGAGGCAGTGGAGAGCCAGGAGCAGCTGCTGCCAGAGACTAGCCATGCTGGAGGAGACAAACCTCACTCTTCACACTCCAAACAGCAACACACCCCAAGGAGTTTGCCTGGGATTGAGAAAACAAAATATGAGCCCCTAACAAAGATGAATGAAAGCCAGGGCAATGATCTCGTAACTTCAGTGGCTGCCTCGGGAATATAACAACAACGGTAGGTTGCTTCTTAGTCAGGGCTGTGACCACACTGCCCTTTTTGCCAGAAATTATTTTCTCTTTCCTTTACTCATGCTCATATCCTAAAAGTCAATTCCCTAAAAAAATAAAAGCTATTATTAGGATTCCAAGTTACAGTAGCAAGTTAAGCTTTAGCATTTCTTATTTGGATCAGTGAGCTGTCTTACATTTGCCACAGTATTTCAGCAAAGGTGAATTACCTCAGCAAAATTGTTTAGCTGAGCAGGGTACCCATTGCTACTTATAATAGTAGAATTTAAATTATAAAGCATTGAGACTCTTTTCAGAAGGATCCCTGAAGATGGGCATTCATTAGTGCAAATTCCCTATGACTTCTGAGTATTTCTAGCAGGGCTGGCACTTAATATGGAGACACATTGAATCATATTAGAATTAAACAGTCATTGAATCAGGATGGTAGATGTGAAGTAAAATGTGGTATTTTGTAATATTTCAGGACCTCTGAACTGCTCTGCTGACTCTATACTACATATAAATTCATATATATATGTATACAGTTCAATTTAGAAGGGTAGAAATGCTGAACTATTGTTGTCAGATAATTCATCATGCTAGACAAATTTCTAGCAATGCAAATTTTTATCCTATGGAACATATTCTTAGCTTATGTAAATAGATCTTTTGGTTCCACAGAGTATTGATTCAGGAAATTCAAAACCCAGAAGAAAAAGAAACATCAAATTTTCCATTTCTCTCAAGTACTTTACAATAACTGTTGGTTTTTCAGAACTAAAAAATGTGCAAAAAGAAGGAACCATATAATCAGACTATCTAGCTGGAACATTTTCACTCTATTTATATTTTTTAACAATTTGTTTGGCAAACTTTCCATTATTTCTTGCTTTACACACAGCTTCATTGTAGTAGTTTGTTTTTCAAAAAAATATTGACTATTTGATGAGTTTCATAAATTATTTTGTACACAAGACTAGGCAAATCGTTTTTCTTAGTCATCCTGCTCTAATTAGCACATTAGGAAGTGATGTTGTCAGGGCTGGGAACATTATAACATAGGAAAAATGGCTACTGACACAATGCCTAGATGCATATATTGCAAATGCTCTTGTGTCTCTGTCTTCTAATTAAATACAGTCCTCAGGTCAGAATATGATTAGTTGTCAAGTGACAATTTGAGAGGCTAGAAGAAGATGTTTGTGCTGAAACTGGATCAGGAGTTCTTTAGTGTTATTTGTAGCGCATGAGCCGTGCTTTTAATGACTTTTTGACAAGGTTTTTGCTGCAATTCACCAATAACACTGCTGGAGAGAATGTGAGACATTTCATAATGCAGACTTAGTGTGCCATAAATTTGGTTTTAGCTTATTGAAATAGAAAATCTAACATGAGTGCATGCATTGAAAAAGTAACCACAGAGAAAAAAAATAAGGTTTGTAAAAGGTTAAGTAAAACTACCAGGACCAACTGGAGATAGTTTTGCCTTGTTTGTGTAACACAGATCTTGATGAAAACAGGAAAAAAAAAGGATGAGTTTTATTTGTGCTGTTGGGTTTTTTTTAAACACGGCAAAGTTTTGTCTTGTCTAAACAGATGATAGATCTTGCTTTTAAATTTGATTCAGTTTGGTTTTTCGTTTCAGAAGTGCTTTCATTAGAAAGAATTACTATGCCATTAATTTTAAGGGGGAAACAAGAGCACACCTATGTAGTTTAGTGACCTTTTCACTTAGAGGAACCCTTTGTGTTACTTTTGCATAATCCAGGTTTAACCAGGCTGAAATTTAGAGTGTAATGTTAAACCAGGTTATATGCCATATATATTTTGCTGTGACACAAAGGGAGAAACTCCAGTTCCTCTGCACGAATTTCTGTTGATTATGTGTTCAGGCAGTGACAGGACACAATCAAAGTTTCACACTGGAAAATTTGTTGCTGGATTTATATATGTTTGGTTTTTTTTTTTTTTTTTAGTCTTGATACAGATTTTTTTACATTGAGTGTGTACATAGTACTTCTTCTTGTGGAGTGCATATATGAGGGGTATGAATGATATTTCTTTTTTGCATGGTTTCCTGAGATGCTTTTTGACTGTTACAGAGTTAATCTATGTCAATGACTAGATAAAATATATGTTTTCCTCTGACCAGCAAGACTCTATGCTTTGCTAATTTGTTTTCTGCACAACATGAGAGGTGGTCTTTGCACCATTTTAGAAATCCCACTCTACAGATTTTTGAAATCGTAAGGCTTTTTTTTTGTGTGTGTGTGTTTGTTTTTTTTGTTTGTTTGTTTTGTTGTTGGTTTTTTGGTTTTTTTTTTGAGGGGGGAGGTTTGTTTTGTTTTTCAAATTGGCAGGAAATAAAAAGAGGGACACTTTTGTGTACTTCATCCTGAACATAAAAAGGTAACAGTACCCAAATACAGAGGAATATGTTTCAATTTATAGATTACAATAATTATTTTTTTAAATCTGATATTTGCATAGGCATAATATGAAAACAGCAGCTCCTCTGGGGCCATTTTACGTGTATATAGAAAAGGATTCTCAGATCAGGTTTATTTACTTGACCAGGCAAGAGGCAAAAACACTTGAAAACTTACTAACCTAACATGAAAAAGTGTATTAATTCTCAACTTTGTGAGCAAGTTTGTCAGCAGTCAGTGGAGAGGCTGTGAACAGCAGTGTCTCCAAGACCTCACATCTCTGCCATGCTCCTTATGCAGGGTGTGAAAACCTGCCCTCAGAACTGGAGATGCTGTGCAAAGCAGACCAGATTTGGGGTGCCCCTCTGTCTCCACTCCCCCTTAGTACCCCTCAGTCCCCATAGTCATGTTCATACAGGCACAGAGAGCAGCTCTGCTTTAGTGACGCACAACAAAGAGGACAGGGAGCAATGGCAGGATACAGGACTACTTTGAAATTCTCCTCCTTTTGCTCCTGAGCTCCCTTTGCTCAGAAAAGCCTTACCCTTGTCTGAGAGAAGGCATTAGGGTGGAAGGACACGAAGGGACTCTGCCAAGCAGTGTGATAGGTTATGAAATACAGAATATATCAAAGACACATGAACTCATATTAGTTCTGTTATATGGTTATGATTGCATTCATTTACAATTATGATTCTCTTATTGTAGTGGAATTCTGCTTGCTAAGGTTACAATAAAATTAAAATGAACCCCTGAAATCTAGAAAAATTTCAACATTTTTCCCTTGAAGTTCAATGCACAAGAGGGAAAAAAAAGAAATCTAGGATTCACCAGCTTTATGCTTGGGCTGGCTACTCATGGCAGAAGCTTGTGACAGTTCTGATAAACAATTTAAGCTAGACATGAAAATATTTTTGCCCCAAGGTTGTTTTAAATTTGTGAATTTTAAAATGCAAAGTCCCTGGTGTGTGAGGGAAAAAATGCAGTATATTTGTACCCAGTGATTGCTATTTAGATACGTTGATTTATCAATTTCAAACATGGTTAGAGTTTCCCCTTTTTAAAACTGAGTTGATCTCTCCATTATCTGTGAAATCTTTCAGACTGAATGAACTTAACGTGTTTCCATACGCCAAGAGCAGTTTAGCAGATTCAGGACTACAATAACGGCTGAATAACCTTCTCACTTTACTGTGGACAAGATGATACTTGCTCGTTTTCCCCAAGGATATTTTCTGATCTATGGCCTGACTCTCTCTCTGAAAGGTGTTTACAGCAGAGAAAGGGCACTCGAGCTTTGGGCAGAGGTTGTACCAGAAGTGATGTTAATACCCAACTCTGACTGTGCTGTCACCACCCCAAGGTTAGCTGGGGAGGGCAGGGACTCTCCTCCAAATTGGAGTTGAGAAGTATGGCAAGAAGGGTATTTAAGATGCCAGTGTTGCTTTATGGGAACTAGGTTTGTGTCCTACATTCTTAGAAAACCCAGCTGAGGCTCCAGCTTTCCCAAATCTCAGGGCTTTTGTTGTGTCTAGAAATGTTTTTGGCCAATCAATCATACAAACAGTTTTCGATTTTTTTATTATTTTTATTATTATGCAGCTGTAGAAATTAGCTGTGCCAGGGGAGCTATTGTGTTCATAGATCTTGAAAGTCAGAGAGAAATTTTTATTCATTTTATGTTATAGTGATTGCATCTTCAATTAATTTATGAATTTAGATTTTTTTTATATATGCAAGCAGAGATAAAATAATATCTAAAAGATTAAAGAGAGAAGGCGAGTAGAGAGATGAGATGATGTATTATTTACCACATAGGACAAGTTTGTAGAATAAGAATTCAATCCTTAGTACTTCACAGTAGCATATTATTCAACAGTGCTTCCAGACAGCAAAGGCTAATCTAAAATCTGTGAGGCAGAAACAAGCAGTAATATTTCACAGTTACAGCCCACTACATCCTTGGTTTATGTGCCTTTCTATACCTGTATGTACCAACTTGCTGGATATGAGTGGGATTCTGAATGTTGCTGAGGAATAATAGTTCAACAATTTATCTGATAAATAGCCATACATCAAGATTTCATACAGTCCTAATTAAAACTACTGTTCACATTTTAGAGATGGAATATGTGTAGCCAGATTTTATAAACTGAATTGGGGTTATAGATCAAAGAAAAGATTTTCTATGTCAAAGAAGCAACATTTGAGTTGTTGCACAATTATTTTTGTATTTCATAATAACAGATATGTAGATCTGTCTCATCAACTGATATATGGTGCTGTGGCTTCACAGTAGGCAATGGAAGCAGTGCCATTTTTGAGTCAGGGAGTATCTGGCTGAGCTTACATTCTTTCTTTTCCTGTAACTTATGAAGAGAATGAAGTTCTTAATCCATCATTCAGCATGAAGAAGAAAAAAATGGAAAATAGTGTTACCTTGACCTTTATAGCATCCTGGTAATATAATTTTCTGAGCACTCATCTTATTTCAGGAATTCAACAACCTGTTTGATAGCAGAGGAAGGAGCCAGAGCCTCAAACCACAGTGTGTTTGGATGTAACACCCTCTAACGTCCTGCACCGGCACTTCTGGAATTAACACTTGCCTCCATTACCTCAACAAAAACACGGCATGGCACAGTGTGTTAATCCCTTCTCATGGACCTAGCCTGACTTGAAAATAGTAAAGCTCAAAACCTGTCATTGGCTTCCACCAGAGCTTGACCCAAAAGACAGAAAAGCTACCCTATTGTTTTGTGGCAGAGAAAGAAATGCCTCCTTGGACACTCAGTTGAGACAGCCTTGCTTTTATGATGTACGTGTCTGAAAATTCATGCCTTCAGAGTAGCTCTGTATTGCATTTTTATTGGTGCTGTCCACCACATTGGGGGATTAGGTACATGTCTCAAAAGGTCAGCGGGAATTGTGTTCAAAATGTTGCTCCCTGATAAAGTTGTGTGCTGGCTGTATTGGAATAGCCAAGTGAAGAGTTAAAGTGAGCTGTGTCTGCTGCTGTACAGACACTTGAGCAGGAACGGCCAGATAAGAAAGACTTAGGACCTTGATTTGGGGACGTAAATGTATGGTTGCAGGACACATGTGGTGTCTTGTTTAGTCCTGAATTTGGAAGGAATCCACCATAGTGTAACTGATTTGATGGCCCATAAGTCAGAAAGATTAGGGCTTTGGTGCAACTAATGAATAATTTAATTTTGGGGTGTTAACATTCTGATGTGGAAAATTAGCTGATCAAAAAGGTTAGTAAATAAGGGAAACTGTTTTATATGGGCATCAATGAGTGTAGGGTGCTTCCCATCATCCATTCCCCACCCTGTGGAAGCTGAATCTGCAGAGAGAATCCCAACCTTTTAAAGTATTCTTACCTCTTTTACACCAGCAACAGTAAAATAAATAAATAAGCCCCACTTTTAGTACAGAACCACTTCTGTGTGTTTGTAAAAATAAGACACATAATTTTTTAGATATTTTACAACCTGAGGATGAAAAAATCTAGACAGCCTTAAGATCATTAATATTGCAAACTAAACATGCTTGCAAAATCACTAGTTGCCATCCTTCCCAGCAGGCTGGTATAAAGTGCAAAGCTCTGCTGAAGTCAGTCAGTGCCCTGGATTTTCTACCTAATAATACACAGGATATGCCTTGAAGCACCTGAACAGACGAGTGGCAAGTGACTCACACTCAAAGTTTATTTCCTTATCTCAGTCATAAATTTAAAGGGTTATTTCCCCATGGAGTTTACTGAGGAAGTATTTAATCATGGAACAACAGGGAGAACAAAAGGCAGTTAAGATGCCTGACATCTATTTCATAAAATATTTAGACAAAGTACATTAAAGAACAGATGACTTTGGAATGAATGGGACCAGTGCACTAATGCAGTTGACTGCCTTTAACACAGTGTGTTCACTGAGGATGTTCTAAAAAGAAGCTGCAGTGCAGTGGAGTTCAGACACATGTAAAGTATCACATGTGTTTCTGCAGATAGAGGAAGAGGATCTAATTTTGTGAGGTCACTTCCATGCTGGCAGATAGAATATACAGTATTCCATGTTATATATAATGAGGTGAAACTTTCAATGAAATAGGCAGAAAAATACTGAACAGCTCTTTTAAAAAGGGACTGTGGTTTTGCTTTTAAAAACTGTATATTGAATGGTCTTTGTGTCAACACGTATAGTATTTTGACAAATTAATGCACTTCAGTGTTTCACTTGAATTCCCAGAGCCACTAAATGAGCTTGACTTTTCTGGTAATATTAACTGAAGGAAAAGAAAATCCTGAAGAAATCACAAATAGGTAATGCTGCAACAAACATTAACCAGAATTTAAATATTTAAATATTTAAAATCAAAAGCCATTGTCAGGTCCTAAATACATTCTAGAAATGGTAAATTGAATATATGAATTTATACTCAGCTGCCTGCTGACTTCAGCTTAGTTCTATATTGTCTGCTTGTTAAGATCTGAAACAGACTTAGGTTACCTTTTGGCTCTCTGGATTTCATCACTTTTGGCTTCATCTGAATCTATGGCAAAAAGAATTGAAATAATCATAATTGCCTAATATTGTTGCTGATGCCAAACAGAATAGAACAGACAATGTTAAAAAAATATTGAAAATACCGTGGAGATGAGGAATTTCTGCATGGATATAGAGAATGATAGTAAATATGTTTACCAAGGTGAAAAGATAAACCCACAAAATATTTAATAAACTAAATTAGTCTGAGCCAAAATGCCAGCTTTTGGAAGATTCAGAGAGACTGGAAGAGAAATGGAAATAAAAACAATGTCAGGACCCAAAGAAAAATGTGAGATTAGGATGAAGTATAGCATATATTTTAAAATTCAAAGAAATCTAATACAGACTAAAAGATACAATGAAGCCATCCTGTCCTTTTTTAGGGGGGGGAAAGGTAGCCTTTCTATCAGCTTTTACTTTCAATAGTGTTCAATCATAGACAAGCAGCATTTAGTTCTGTTCACTGTGTCAGGCTGAAGCCCTGTCCACTGTAACCTTTGTTATTTAATTTGTGATGCAGACATGGAACATGTCCCTCTGGTTTACAACATTTCATTATGTGGGGTGTTTTAGTTTGTTTCCATTTTTGTTTGAATTTGCTTGGGTTTTTTTTACTTCAGGGAATTTTCATTGGGGTGGTTTTTTAGTAGTTTAAGTACTAATAGAAGATCGGTATTTCTAACTCAAATCAGATTGCATTTAATTTCTTCTGAACATAGATTTTTTATTTGATTTATCCTTATTAATTCTGATATTTTGTTACTCTAAATGAACAGGGAGTCTTAATTCAGTAAAGGAATTTCTGATACTCAGATGAAAATAGTATATATGCAACAAATAATTGTCAGTTGTTTCTGAACTGTTCAACAGAGAAAGTGCAAAATTCTGGAATGTATTTTAAGTCCCAATAGCTCAACTTGAACTATTTTCTAACCTTAGAATAAAACTTATAATTCTAGCTACCATTCAAAGGATCTGTTCTGGTTTTGGTAGTGTTATGTCAGTATGTTTCCTTGGGATAGAGAAGAAGCTTTACTGAAAATATGTATGTTGTTTATTGACTTAATACTTAAATGTTTTAAATGATAATTTTTTCACAAGCCATTCATGAACTCTTGAATTTTCTTGTGTACATATTTTGCTTTTCATTTAATTTTCAACTTCATAAATTTCTGTGATGAAATGACTGGCCTGGTAGATTAGGGGAGAGCAGTGGATTCTGTGAAGATTTTGTTTCAAAGTATATTTATAGTCAAAGAGGTAAAAATGAGTGGCATTTCTTTTTCAGCTGAGGAAATACAGTATGGTGACCTGTATGAAAAGCACACTGGTCATCCTACACCTGGAATTTTCAAGTATAAATAACATGACTGTCACAAACCACACTGCTGGGTTTTCTTCAATTTACCTCCCTCCTTTTCGCTTCCTCATCTTACATGATTCTCTTGAGGGAACCAGGATACAACCCCTTTTTTTCTGGGCAGGAACAGGGTTTGCTGGAACCAAAACATTCCTCTCCTTCAGCATTTCTCCTGTGCAAAGATGGGGGGAAGAGGACTCAGGTGATTCAGAGCTTCTGTGTAGACATGTGTCTGGTAAGGGACAGTCTGTTCCTATCAGTGCCCAGTCTGCCTTCTTCCACATGGAAAGAGAGTGGAAGCAGCTCCTCCAAAGGCTGTGCTACTAGAGCTGCTAAATAATTTCCCCTTTCCACAGGTGAGGATTTGGTCAACTACTTTTCCAGACAGTAACTGTGATGCGTGAACACAGTTTTCAGGTTTCAAAATCTTAATGCCATTTTTGGTTTCAGTTGTAGAAATAATGCAATTTTAGAAGATACAAATCTGTCTGAAGAGGGAGTCACACTCCTATATAGCTTTACTTCCTAGGTATGGTGGTTTAGGACAACAGTGTCCTAAAAAGTGTTCTCTGGCTTTGTGTGCGAAACAATCAGTGCAGAAATACTGAGCCTCCACAGCAGTTATTACAGTTCCCTATCAGACAAGGGCTTTCAGCTTCTTTCAAATTCTGTAGAAACACGAGAACTAATTTGAACCTGTTCTCTCCAAATGTTTGCCTTAATACGGGGTTAAAAAGCTTGCTTGCTCATAACATTTGTCACACATTGCTATGTACTTTTTTTTCACTTATATCTGAAGTTTTAAATAACACCAAACTTTCAAAGCTTGATGCCTCTCCAGCTTTCTCTCCCTCCCTGCTCTGCCCTGCCGTGCCCTCTCACCAGCTTCCCCCCCCC
>VXAU01000750.1:491567-528395 GCA_013399695.1 Formicarius rufipectus
GAAATCATAAAAACTGGCCAGCTGCACTGAAGCTCAGAAGTTTAAGGTTCAGCTTGTATGGGAAACGAGCGAACCATTTTAACTATCTTGTGTTTCTGAGGCCAAAGTCTAAAATTAGTTGTTCTGATGAGAGTTTCTGATTTTAGTAAAATGTTAAACTTATTTTTCAAGCCCTAACACAGCTAAATACACAGGTTCAAAAATTTTCAAAATGCAGTTTATTAAAAAAAAATTTAACTTGTTTTTATTCTTTACTAAAGCTGGACAAATACTAGGGAAATAAAATCCTCATTTGGCATTTTTAAATTCTGAAACAGAAAACATAATTTATAAAACAAAAGGATGATGTTTCTGAAAGTTCGTATTATTAATCATGGAATTAGTACAGATCAAATTTGAGTGCATTTTTATTTGATTTTTTTTATTTGATTTGTCAGTGGATTTTCTTCCAGTCAATATGTTGTTTTTGAATGGAGTATTTCCAAGCTGTGAATTGTTTTAAGGATTAAGATAGAGGAACATAAGCATGTCAGTCTGTTTAGGAAAAGAAAGAGTGAAGGTTTTTTTGATGAAGTTCTGCAAACACAACTGGTTTGTAGTGATAAAGTCCAGTGATGTATATAATAATGTGAAGATAAAACAGCACTGTGTTTAGTCTTAAGAGTAGGTAGTACTTTGTCTTCTAGATAACCTCCATAAGGTGAAATGGTTTTATTGCTGATCTTATGAAATTTGGTCAAAAAGTTAATGAAACGAATACGAGCTTTTTCATGAGCTGCAATATATCAGAGCTGAGGTTTTACATGCTTTTACTCATATTATGCATACTTTCACTGAGTTTTTGGGAAAGTTTACTTGTGCAGAACACAGGATCACCTTTTACATGTCACTACTTTTTGCCATGTTAATCTCTTTTTTTAATTATTTTCATATATTTTTTCTGGAAATATTAGGCATTTATCTGCAGTATATGTCAATGTAATACATTTTCAAAGGGTGGCTGCAAAGACTCACTTAATCTAGAGCAGACTTCTTATGCACCTGCAGTTTCCTTTGCTTTCCCTAGGCATCTGTAATAACAGTATAATGCATTCCAGGTTTAACCTGTTCCTTTAACAAAGGTGTTGAGCCTACTTTCTATAAAAATCTAAAATAAGCCATTGACATTTATGTGCATGCTGGATGTCTGAGGATTGGAGAATTCCATCCTTAGCCATCAAAAATGTATTGCAATTGTATATGGTGAAGGTCTTAAATGTCCTGACTAGAAAGAATATTAATTCTGAGTGGTAGAAGATAGATCCTGATTTAATAAAATGTCTTTATTTCATGCCAACTGAAAATGATCACAGGATTGTTTAAAAAAGATGAACCATTGAAATCACCTTGTTAGATATAAATACTTAATAGCATCCATTATAATAAGATAAAAAGTGATGGTAGTGAGGTCAAGTGTGAGAAGGAGAGAGTTCAAAGACAGTGTAAACCCTTCAACATAATATAGCCTAGTTTGAGAGGGGAGAGACGAAATGCATTGCTTGATGAGAAGAAAAGCCTCCTACAAGCTTGATAAATATTCCAGGTTTGTGTGTAATGAGAAACGGAATCTGATGAATGAAATGTCATGGTAAAATCATTTTAATCAATAATGGAATGTGACATTATTCAGACCATAGTAATGTGTCTTCTCCATTTTATTCTTTCCCTGTGGTATTCTTTTCTTCCATTTTCTTTTCTTTTTTTTTCTTTTTTTTTTCAAGTAGTTTTGGAGTTGGATTTTTAAGGTTTTTGGGTGATTTTTTTCTGTGTGTGGGATTTTTTTGTTTTGTTTTTTTTTATTAAGATGGTTTATGCTAAGGTAAGGTTGTTGCAACCTTTCTTCTGCAGCAAAAAATACTGAATGCGTAATGTCCCAATTCTATACCTAGGAGAACAGACCTAGTACAGGACAGCGCAGCATTTTCTAGAAATATTTGTGTATTCAAAAAATAAGTTTCTTTTTCCTCTCTCTCCCTCCTCCCATCTCCAATACTTTTAAATATAAAATCAGAACTGGATTACAGCAGTTGTTGTGTGTAGGGCTTGTTCAGACTCTTGGGTAATATGATAATAGCCCCAGTGTAAGTAACTGTGAATAAATTATGTCCTTTTGCATGCTAGTTGCCATTTACTTTGTTGCACTGTTGACTTTAGCATAATAAAATGAGATCTTTATTTTTTTCATTATCGAGGCCTTGTGTTACAGCAGTAACAATGATGATTTTATAATGCCTTCTGATGATAATGCTTTGTCAGCCTTATGGACATTTTCATCTGAAAATGCTGAACTTCATTTTGCTGAACATTAAGCAGATAGCCTGTCGGTTTACCTTCATGATTTCATGGAGAAAATAATTGAGAGACATAGTTTCAGCTCAAGGTTTGGTTTTGGCAAAATCAGCTCTAAGTTCTCTTGGCTCCAGCTTTTGGTCCCAATACTTATCTTCATGTGGACCTTGATGGATCTCCCAGCACGGATTTTGGAGCTTGCAGGAGACACAAATCTTCCTATCACATTGCTTTTCAACTGTTTGTAAGCTTTCTAAAAGTCTTGGTGATGAGCAAAAGCATCCAACCAGGAAGCACTGTGGAGTGAATGTGCCTGATGGAAAGAAATTGTTCCTTAATATCAGAAACTATATTGGAGCATCTTGGATGTTGATTTTAGAAAAACAGATTGAGGCAAAAGTCTTTCCAGGGCCTTGAATTGTTGTAATATAACAGCAGTCAAATGTATGCTGAAACCAGACCAGCAGAAGCAATACACAAATCTGCTAAAGCAGGACAGAGAAAAACTTATCCACCTGTTAATATGTTATTTTGTTCGGTCTTGTTTCAATTTCTCCCCCTATATTTTTCTATGAGTGAATTTCTCTTCCTATATTTTTTTCTATGAATGTCACCTGCCTTTTTTCTTAAATTTTGAAAAAAAATTAAATTAAAACTCTTTGCATGGAATTCCACCACAGCAAAACAGCTAATAAGGGACATTTTACACATATTTATCTTTTTTTTGTTAGTTTTATTAGTAGTAGCTTATTGGCAATGCACGAATTGATGTTTTTCCTTTACTATAGCAGCAACATGGCATGCATATAGTCCATATATTAATACCAAGTGTTTATTTTTGTTTGGATCAATTTGGCTTAATGTCATTGATATCATTAACATTTTGCAGAAATAGTATTGATGGAAGTCATTGATCCCTCTTGCAAAAGCTGTTGTATCAGTTGTACTGAAGCCTTACAAATGTTTGATCCTATGTTATCCACAGCGCCTGTTTGATATTGTCGATAGGCTCAACCCAGCCAAACCCTAGT
Source organism: Formicarius rufipectus (assembly GCA_013399695.1). Taxonomy (NCBI): domain Eukaryota; kingdom Metazoa; phylum Chordata; class Aves; order Passeriformes; family Formicariidae; genus Formicarius; species Formicarius rufipectus. The sequence goes on from VXAU01000750.1 coordinate 494,927, forward strand.
AATCATTGATTGAGACATGGGACAACCAAATGCAGGTCTAGGAATTAATTTTGAAACACTGGGCTCCAGTGAGCAGGCTGCTGACACCTCCTCAGGCACTGCCACCTCAGATCTGCATCAATTTTGCTGTAGAGGGCCAAAAAAGATGGTGTTAGCCACGCCCCACGTTGGTAGCTATTTTGGCAGCTAAGGGTTTTTATCTTTGTACAAATGCCTCTCTCTTCCTGGGCAGATTGTTTCTTTGGGAGGAAGGGAGAGAGAGCTGAACAAGATGCTTCTGCCTCCCTTTCTGGAGAAGAGGAAAAGCCTTCCCTTGGTGCCTCTCCATGTCTCAGACCCAAAGGAAGGGCATCCCACATGCAACCCCTTTCCCAGCCTTCAGTGGATCGATCCGTCTGGATTGCAAAGACAGATATTTCCTATTTTCACCTATAAAACAGTTCTCTTTCTGTCTCTTGCTGCCCACTTGCTGGCATTGAGACTGTTGCATTTGCAAATATACTTTTTTCCCCTCTATTCTATGATTAAATAATGTTATGTGAACACAAAAACACAAGGTAAAATCCCACTTTTAGAGGTATACAGTGATGTGGAGTACCCCAGAGGGATACAATAATATTGTTAGGTGGCTAACATGGAAATTGCAATGTCCATGCTGTTGCAAATTCGCAGGTTTTTCATGGTTTTATACACCCTGCTAAAAATTTGCTTTGCATTTTCTGACTTTGGACAAATATCTTGAGTATATTTATAGCTCCATCTCTTTAATACTTCTGTTAAGAGAATATAGGGTTGTTTTGGTTTTTTTAAGCTTACAGATTAAAAACCATGTAGCTTGAAGATTCCTATCACAAAGCAGGAAGTGCAAAAAATATTAATATAGGATTCCTCATACTATTTTGCAATAGGGATATTTAAAAATCAATGAGCCTTGCTGAAGGTCTCAGTGCTCCAGAAACTCAGTCACTGATGATCCTTAAGTCAAATAGAGTACATATTGTCATAATATAACAATACCTATTGCTTTTTGCTGGTATTAATTTTCTACTTTCGTGTATGGAGGCAGAATGGAAAGAAATTAAATGAACTTTCATTGTTAGGAAGCAAGTAAGATTTCTTCAAGATCTTTTCTTTTTATTACATGAAAGGTCATCTGTTATGTACTAAAAGAATGAAAACCTAAATTTAGAATGCAGTTTTCTAAACTTAAAAATCATTTTCATGTTATGTATGGCTTCCCTGTTGCAGATGTGGCAGTTCTAGGCAGCACGGCAAATAAAGGAGTAATTACAAGTTAAGATTTTTGTTTAAAGTTAATCTATACAAAAGCTAGAGAGTAGTTGAAAAGAGTGGCTGTGCAGTATAAATACAACTTCTAAATAGCTGTTTGTGTAGGTATTGAGAAGTGCTATTTTTTCCATTTTTTTTTTTTTAATTTGAAGTCAAAGTTCTTATAAGACTGCATAAACATAACTACATGTAGGAAAAAGAATGGGGAAAATATATTAAGTTACATGTCTGTGTATTTCAGCATCAGAATGTTTGGTTTGTAATCTGGTTCAATTAGAATGTTTTCCCCACTGCCCCATTACCAAAACAAAACTTATCTTAGGCTGTGCAAGAGTTGAGGTAAGCAGTGTACTCACAGTCTGTAAGCAGCCCTAGGCTACTGAAGTTTGCACAACTGCTTCATTTAAAGAGTTGCTTGCTTTGTCCAAGGTGTATCAGCCCTTTGGCTTTCTGGTGTAATTAAACCTTACAAAAAAAAAAAAAAAGCTTTAATTGTAAGGATGTACTGGAATTCTGTTCCTTTTTGGGGTTTTCTGGGGTTTGTTTGTTGGTTTGTTTGGGTTTTTTTTTAAGTAATATAAATTAGTGTGGCACTGGGGCTTCTAAAGGAAATTTGTAGCACTTTTACCATAAAATAATGACACTACATTGACTCAGCAATGTGTACAGAATTTTAATGTGTGTTTAACTGATTTTAGTTTTAAGGAGTATGAAATTACACTTAATTTACAAAGGACATAGTAGTTACTATATACAGGATCTGAAAAATCTCTGCAGATTCATTATACAACTCACCATCTGCTATCAAAAGGCTGCTGACTTCTTAGGGGATCTTGCAGAGTGCAATAATTGCTAACCAGGGCTATTAGAAATAATTTTGAGATAAGAACTCGAGCCATTAATCCCTGTATGAGCTAGATTAATTTTGAAATACTGGTCTGCATACAGGTACTTTTTGATGAAGTTATCAGAAACACATTTCAGGTCTCAAAGCTTAAAATGAATTAGTGATTTTTTTTTAGTATGCCTCAAAAAAAGCCATGACTTAAATTTGAAACAGTTATCTGAGTGGGGAGGGTAATCGACTATGTGTAGCATCTTGCTGTTAAGAGTGGGTGCTGTCAAAAAAATTAGATTTGAACTCTGTGACCATTAACTTTCTTGATATTAAGAATATTCCAAGAGTTATATTCAGTAGTTAACATCCATTCAAGGATGGTAGTCTGAATTAGTTCTGGGATGAGCTCTCATTTTCCCTGTTGATAACACTGACATCTTGCACGTACCTTTCTAGTTACTTCAGCCTTTAAGGAACAGCAGGGAAGCAGAAATGTTTGTGTTGAGTTCCCTTTCTTGAGGTAGACATTGAGATAGAGAAGTGTTTTACTACAGAAATAGGAATGTGCTTAAAGCTCTGAGGATTTACTGAAGCTGAACAATATGTTTGGACAAAGTGACTATATTTTTATGAATAGCAACTTCTGTGTTAAAGTTGGGGGGTTTCTTGTTTTAATTCTTTCAAACACCAAAATTATGTATAAGGTGGTATTGATAACACCAGCTGGTTGTACTCCTGAAAAAACCTAGAGCTGCCTTCACAGGGCTGTGTCAGAGCAGCCTCTCATCTGGCCAGCTGTTAACCAAACATTCTCACTGACATTATAATAATAAAGGAGCCCATTTGGATTTCTTTCATTTTCCAGTATATTCACGTTGAGATTAAAATATTGAAGGTGGGCCAACAAGTGTCAGTGCCTAAGGTACTAAAAGCAGTGCTAAAGCATGATGGATATCGAGTAACACGTTATTGCTCTCTATTATCTGCTCTTGCCTAGATGAGTGATTTGTTCTTGGCTTCAAAATAAATAATGCAGAGCATCCAAAGAGACCATCTCACAGTTCCTGAATCTAACTTGAAACTGTGATGAACACAAATATTACTAGTTCTTGTTGTTCTTTTTTTAAGTAACAAAAAATAGGGACGTAATAGAATTTGGTGCCTCTTTTTGATCAAGGAGGAGCAGTTTGAGAAATATAGATTAGATCCATCAAGTTCCTCGCCATAAGTAGTATGGAAAACAGAGCTAATTAAGGTATTTTCAGATTGAATATTAGGCTATATTTTAAACATAAAAATAGCTCCTCTCAAAATTTTCTATTATTTTTAAAGTGATTTGAACAGAATATACTTTCTTCTCATGCAACTAAAAGAATTGTTATTTGCTTTATGACATTTTTTCCTCATGATCCTGAAAATTATAAGATCTTTTCTGATTTATATGCTCAGTTGACATTGGTGATATGAGAGAAATAAGGTTTACTATTTTGTTCCCCAGCTGACATACTGATGATATATGCTAATGCCTGACTTTGAGACAGCTTTTTGATTAAGAAGTGGAATTAGCAGAGAAATTAGGCTGCTAATTCAAAGACTAGCCTGACTCTTCAGATAAAATCAAGTTTCTCAGTTTCTTTGTCTTGCCTGTCCTTTGATATTTGTTTACAGATGGGCAAGTAAATTACTATACTGTAGGTTAAAGAAAGAGCACACCCCGCTCTGCCAAAATGACTATTTTTCTGTACTCACATACACCCCCTTCTCTTTCTCCACTCCACTCCCCCCCCCTCCAAAAAAAAAAAATCTAGAGTGTTTTGGCCAACTATGTTCCTTCTCAGAATATTTATTTTTCTTTTTTAAGGGGGTCTGAAGGAACAAGGGGGCAATTTAGCTTAAAGAGTCGCAAAATTCATTCAGTAATTTCCGGACAAGATTTCTGATGTTGAGCAATTTTTAACAGTTTGTCTCTACTTTTGGTGTGTCTCTTTTAGAAAGGCCAAGTATTTAGTATCATTTAATATTTAATGACACTCCAAAGTACCCCTCAGAGGTTGGAAAGGAGGTCCAGCTTTGCTAACACTACGAGTCTATATGTTTAGCATAAATGAAAGCTATTCACCAGGATTAAGTCAGTGCCTGTTAGGAGTTAAAACCAAGTGATGTTAATGTGCAAAAAAAAAAAAAAATTAAATCCATTCTATTAGTATACCTGCAATTCCATCCTGGGGAGCTCTTCTTATATATTAGTTTTAATATGCTCTCTGGAGAACAGCCCAATATAGGGAGATCTTTCTATTTACAGGATGTAGAATAGGCAAAATCATGCTATCTGCTCCCCCCCTTTATAATGTCAGATTTAGTTATGTTTATTTTACATATGTAATACAGATATTGTAATTAGAGTCTGATAAAACTAGGTGGATATGAAAGCTCCTTTGCTGTTTCTCTGAACAAAATCCCAAAGTAATGAGAATTCAGAGACAGTTTATGGTTGAGAGAAGAGGAGAACCTGGTCCAGAAGCATCTTTTATTTCAGTAGAACTCTGTAAATATAGTATTGAATGCTAGTCATGATTAATATGAGATATCATGTCATGCAATTCTGAGAGTCCTGTAACCATCTTTAGAAATTGTTACTTCTCTTACCAAATTTTTGTGAAGTTAATGCCCTAAAACCTTTCAGTCATTTTCCATATGAACCATACATGATTCTTTTGTGTGTCACTGAAAAATGAATTTGAAGCTGGATCCACAGAGCATATGTGAACTTGCACACATGTGGAGCTCTTGGAATGAAACATCACTTTCTGAATGAGGATGCCACATTCTGAAATAATTTGGAGCTTGGAAAAAAGTCAGAAACTGTCAATAGTTTTACAGGAAGTAAAGAAAGGATGTAGGAATCATAATATAACCCCCCACCATTTTCTTCTGGGATAGGGCTTGAATTAAAGTGCACCGAAGACAGAGTGGGTAAAGATGCTTTTTTATGCTCTCCCTGCAGTCAAAGTGATAGTGGTGCTTGACCACCACCTCCAATTGCCTTGCCTGTGTTATTTGTTGTATTATCTATGAGGGAAGATTCTTGGTTCATGGAAAGTGTTGGGGTCATTGTTAATATGGTTTTTACACCCAACTTTTCCTTTCAGGAGAAACTTGAAAGCTTTTCTCATCTTCCTTTAATCTCAGAAAATCTTCTTAATGGTGTAATGGGATATAAATCCTGTATTTTCAGAGGGCATATGCATACAAAAACAGTTCCCAAGGAGGGTTTGGATTTGGGTTTGGTTTTTTTTCCTTTTATTTTTTTAAAGATAGAATGCAAATAGATTTGCAAAGTAAATCATTCTCACTACCTAATGTCTTCTCTTTGTTTCTCCCAGCTGGTGGAACTCTCAACTGCAGAATAATTATTTCCACAAATATTTTACAAATTCCTGTGGTGAGCTTCCCATTTAAAAAAAAAAAAATTAAAAAAAATATAATCAGTTCTGTCTCTGTGTGTGCTCTTCAAGGAATTTGGTAGATTTAATTTTCGTGTTTGCAATCTGTTTCTTGAAAAACTTTATAGAAGTGTTTCTTATGTGAATAATTGACTGAAATAAAATTATCCTTTTCAGTTCAGCTCCCAAGACTCTGTATGAATTCTGCTTCAAATGAGTGGAATGCTGGATTCCCATGGATTTCTTTGTCATGGGGAAGACTGAGACCCCACTGAGGGAAGAGTTGTGTGTGGCCATGGCCCCAGCACACCACACTGCTTAGGTAGAATCCTTATCCCAAAATGATGGCAATAACAGGGATAATGTTCCCTGCATTCAGAGGGAATAGATTGAGCAATGTGTCTGTTGGCTGATCTCCTTGCTTACAGTTTCAGCATAGTAATGAAAACTCTTGTTTTTGTTATAGCAGAACTTCTAAATGAAGTACTTTACATCATAACACAAAGCAAGAGAAAATCTGTTCCTCATAAAACTCAGAAAAATATAAGTGACTTTACTGAACTGTTTTGGGGAATCATAGATTTATTATTCATGTCAAAGTGAGCAATTTGATAATGCTGACAACTTCCTGCAATACAGAGGCTATATAATTTCACAGAGGAATTTTTTCATCAGCCAACAACTTCCTGTGTAGTCCAAGTATATCCACAAGAAGATAACGACTCTGGGGATTTCAGCTGCCTTCATGCCTCTAGGAAATTGTTTGTTGTGATTTTTAACTGTTTTAGAAACTGAGCTTATGTAATTTTTCAGCTTGCAGTCTGTGGATCTCTGCTGACTTTGTATTTCAGACTGACAACCTTTGCACTGTCAGAAAAAATGTATCCTAGCTAACCACCAGTGATAATGGGGAAAGAATGAGTCAGGTTTTAGGGCTTGAAACTGTTCCACTGGTGTGCTGCGCAGGAGGTTAGGGAGAACAGCTTCATGAGGAGGAGTGGTTTGTTAAGCTTGCATACCTTCAGTATACATTTAAATCTTTGCACAGGGAATGGGTGATATCCACCTTTTTACTGATACACCTATAGCAGATTTGTTGAATGGATTCTTATTGTAAGTAGTAGCATAAGGAAAGGATAGTTAGATGGTGTAACTCATGTTTGTGAGTGTGTTAATGACTCAGAATTCATTGCCATTTTCTAGTACATGGGCGATTCAGAAATAACCTGCCTGAAAATTACCACAAAATTCTCTATTGTAACCATGTAACGTGGCATCTGCTGGAGGACAGTAATGGTGCAGGAATTGCTGCTGGTTTATGTCCTCTGGAGGTAATAGAGGAATTCCCCCCAAATTAGGTCAGGTTCATAATGAAACTGAGAACTTGTGCTGCATCCATTATTCTAACAACATCCATCTGTAAAGTTGCTTCACTGTGATAACCATGTCTTGGCTCAGAAGTTTGCGAAAATCACACACTCAAAATAAGTAATAAGGTTATCTGAAGCTGGAAGGAGATGCTGCTTGGAAGGAAACACTTAGAGGAGCTAATTCAATGCCAATGCATCTGTTAAAATGCTGTTAATTTTAGGACAACACTTATGGCAAAGCAAAGAAAACAATTTCAGCATTTGTATAAGTTGGTGAGTTTTGGGGTTCTTTTTTTTTTAAAGCACTTTTGATAAAGCTTTGTTATATTTTCTTAGGAAGGGGCTTCCTTCTGGGAGGAATAGCACTCTGGGCCTTTGCCTTCTGTATAAATATCCACAAATAAGAAAAAGTAGAATGGATGTAATTTGCAGGCAATAATCATTTCAACGGAGGACAAAAATACAAGCATCCCATCCATGTGTTGTTTTGGAAACTGCCCTGCTCAATTCCTGTGCTCTTGGTGACATCCGTGAAGGCCAAGGAACAATCTTTCAGATGTGGAGAGAGTGGATCTTGTAAGGGTGGCTGCAGGCAGCCACTCCTCCACTTCTCACAGAGCTGGTTTTCAGCACTGAACTGTGCAGATTTACACCAGGTTTGGCTGCTTTCCCAGAGCTCTTTGAAGGAAAACCTCCCCGCAATATTCACAGGAGTACACACACTCGACAGCCTGAATGTATGCATGAGCATATGCTTTTGGAAGCTTTCATGGGCTACATGGAAGCAAGTGCTTTTTAACATTTTTACAGGTATGGAATTATTGCATATCACCAAAGAAGGTGACATGGTTAGACATTTGCCTTGCCCATGCTATGGGTTTTCATAGAAGTCTGCATCCTTCCACGTAGGTCTGCCTTAAATACACAGAAGTGTAGTCCTGCTCCCAAGAGAATACAAATAATTTATATCACAGCCAGGAACAGATCCAAGTTCTCTTAATTTCTATTCTGTATTATTAATGTCTTGCAGATATCTGTCATGTCAAACTTTCCAGGAAACCCAGGAGTTGGGTTTGGTTTCTAATAGCAGCTATTACTCTGATTTCTTAGAATTAGCTTTAATCACTTTAGAAGAGCTGTACAGCAATCTGAAATGTCATCCTAATGCAACATTTTGATACGGCTCTCTCATGGCGTATATGTTAACTCTTGGTTGCAGGTGCAAGCGAGAACAGCCCTAAAAAAAGAAAAGTGATAAGAGTGAGAGAACAATAATACTTATACTCTTTCTCATAGTACTAATTTCAGCTTTGTTTCTTGGATGCTTGCAGTTAATTTCTCTCCTGTTCTCATTTCTGGGAATAAATTGTGACAAGTCTCAGTGCACTATTGTGTATTTGAGTTTCGAGAGCAAAGTAAAGTATCTTTCTTATTTTCCCACAGGCATTGATCATCTCTTCAAATCATGATTTTGTAATGGAGAATTATTAGTGTAATGTTTAAGGTCTGAAGACTAAAAGCACATGCATCTTTTTTACTCTATTTTCCTCTACCCTGACTCCAAATACTTGAATTGTCCCTTTGAAGTTAATCCAAATACTAATTAAAAGAAATCATAATCTTGAGTGAACCCTCTACATAGGTGGCAATCACATTTACAAACTGGTGCATACAGTTATATACTGTAAGAAAACAGTCAGACAGACAGAGGCAAGTGAAACATAAGATGCTTTCACTTTTCCATGGAGCAATACATGTAAGTTAATGAGCATGTTGCCTTGATACTGAAATGCATTTGGTCACAGAATACACTGTAAATTAAAACTGACTTATCTACAAGCTTGATATGTACATTCATATTATTTATATCATATTGAAAGAAGTTTTATCAGTGACAAATGTTTAAGCATACACAAGTCAATGAAATGCATTGCAAAATTAATTTCCTTTGTGTAGGAGGTATGTGGTTGAGCCAATAAAACCAGTTTTTTTGAGTCATTTAGCTCATTTCTCTAGTGAAGACTGGAAAGACACCTTTTATCTGCCATGAAAACTGATTAATTTCTACTTTTGTCTCTCTTTGCACCACAGGCTTCTGCTGAAAATGTTATCACTTGTAACATTTTCAGCCCCAACTGTGTTCACCCTTGAAATCAGCCTAGTGTATACAAGTATTTGGGATTGAAATATATAAATTTCTTCTTTCAATTTAATGAAAGATTTCAGCCCTCTTGGTTTATTGATAGACCATCATGCAGGCTTCACAGCTCTGCTCATTGACAGGAACACCTACTGATACATTTTATTAACCTCCCACTTTGAATTCTTATTGAATAATTAAAATAGTAGATTACAAAAGTTTATAAAATGTGTATTTTAACCTGTTCTCTTAGTTCCTGCTGGTGCTGCTTTCACTGATGCTTTTACTGATTATTGGTGTGTAGTACATAGTGCAAATCTGCTCGGACAGAGCACTGCTGGAGACCTGAGCTCAACCTTCTGCAAAGAGTCTCATATTAGCTGTTAGTTTTGTTTATAATCTTTTGAGAGTATAATTAATGTAGGATTCAGTAATTCAGAAAAAGTGGTCACTACTCAATCATCACTACTTTGTATGAATTGTTTCTCAGTTCAGACCACATATTTTCCCTCCACTGCTCAGGCACAAAAACAATTGCACTGTGATCTTGGCCATTCATAAAAAATGAAACTGAGCTGCATAAGATGCTCTAGTTAATGTTCTTGGCTTATCTGGAATATTTCTTAGTCCATATATTTCTTAAACATGAATTGATGGTGAGACTGTATTGCCAAGAATATTCACCATTAATTGATCTTTGTTCCTGTGGAAGACAGGAACTGAGCTCGCTCAGGCAGCTTTTTAGGGTGGAAAGGCCTTTCACTTCACTTGAACATGTGTGGAACCTGGACTTCAGTCTGTTCTGGCCTTTTGCTTAGTTAGAGAAATACGAAAGTTTTCTCTTATTTTCTTAGTTTATGGGTAGGTAGGAATTTAATGTTGGTGATGGCAATATTAAACTTTGTCATTATGGATTGGAACAACTGCTCTGCCACAGGAGAAACATGTACTAGTATCACACCCAACAGAGTGAGTGACATGTTTATTACCTGATCTTTACTTACTAGATATATAAAAATACCTGCTATAAACACATACCTATTATTTGGCATATTTTATATAAAATTCTAATCACAGTTGCTTTATGTATGAGAGATGCTTTTCCTAATCTTAACATACTGTTCTTAAAACGCATTCTTTGAAACACATGCTCTGATGCAGTATTTCTTTTCACAGTAAGGGAAGCAAACTTCAAATAAATTACTGCTAAAATATCATGGAATGTGTGAGATTTAGCTGCTGAGGAATACAAGAAGATGCCTCATGTTATTTAGAAAACAATGATGTGAATAGTAGGTATTGCATAGTAATATACAGAGAACGTGGCAGTATTTGTGTATTCTCGAACTTTTAAATAATCTTTTTGCATCTGAACAGGATTTTTAAGACTTGAATACAAAAATCTTTAATCACTAAGATTTTTATATGGAGTCTGAGGGCCAAAAATTCACATCAATAGATATGTTGGATAGAATATCTTGAGAATACTTTTGTTAAAATATCCTTGATATCTCTTCTGTCTGCCTTAGTTTATTTTTCATTTGAAACTAGCTAACATATTTTAAACTAATCTCACTTCCAGTTCGTTTAAAAAAAGCAAACCAGTCTTCCAAAGATAATATGACAAAAAGGGTCTGACAAAGAAAAGGTCCATCTCATCTACATATCTGTATAAGCATCCACAAAAGGGCTGGATATATAAAGGGGGAAATCATATTTTAACGACTCTGCTTAAAATGAAATATTTCTCTCAATCTCTGGTTTGGTTTGCTGACTTCTAACCTAGACCTCATTTTTCTTTTTAGTTTTGAAAACCATGAAATCAGGGACTAAGAATGAACATGATAAGACACTTTACTGTAGCAGCACCAGACACCACAGTAATTTTTTATTATGATAACCCATGAAGAGAATTCACTGTTAGCTCAGGACCATATGTAATAAAATACAAACAGTGATAATGACTCTAACTCCTTTGCTTTATAGGGTTGAGATTGCAGTAGCAAAGGAAAAGCAGGCTGGACTGATTGTCAGGAAAGTGTTCTTTCTAAATGACCTGGTGACCCACCAATTTAATTTTATTTTGTTTAAATGATATGTATTGAGATTCCAGCCATGAAATTGATTGCCTAATGGCACTCCCCCTGAGCCCGGGGGAGTCCTGCTGAAGCAGGGATGCTGGAATATGCCCAGGTTTTTGTGGGTTTGGAACCATAAATACCAGTGGAGCTCACAGCAGTCTCTGCTGCCAAGGAATTTCTGAATCTTGTTCTACATCTCGGGTTATTTCTTGATATTTTATTTCTGGGGATTGCAACCTAGGAAGCATGTATCTCAGCCAGAGATGATCTCTAAGGTGGAATTGGCCAGCTCCAGGGAACCTTCATTGATTTAGTGCTTACTGGGGAGGCAAGATAGTGTCTGCTCTCATCAGGTGGTGAGATAGAAAGGCTGGGTGCTCCCAAGTAATGAGGTGTAACAAATTCGAGCTGTTTCTAAGTCTCCTTTCATCTTCTCATGTGCTATAATGCAGTACCCTAGTACAGAGAGGATAAATGCATGGATTAGATTGACTTGGTCCACAGTCATTACAGAAGAGCATATTCCCTTGGTCATTAGCAGATGGAAGAACAGTGGATAAGAGGTGTGAGGTATTTAGTGTTGTCTGTCTTAAAAATCCTCTTAGCCAGATCTATATTTGATCACCTTTTAGGATGAAAAGGGTTGTCCTTGTGTGAGTACTTCACTTCCCCATTTGCTAAGAAAGCTGAAAGATTGGAAGTAAGATCTACTGCTGGAGCTGGGAGTGAAAAGAGAATTTCATATGTGAAATCACTAATCTATTGCCACTGGAAAGGAGAGCTGGAGGTGGAATTTTACTTCTTTGCATTAGATTTTGTGGTTAATTTGTCTTCTCTGCACACTTGTGTTTCATGTGCTTTGGTTTTGAAAACCTCTCAAATCTACATTATTTCTGTTTCTCAGATGAATTAGCAAAGTCTGTCTGAACAGATAGAAATAGATACTTTTCCCTCGTTCATGGCATTCTATCTTTTCCCACCTTGTCTGTAAGAAAGTAGGTGTTTCTGATATGACAGGAAATTGGAGTAGGAGCAGTTTCAGGGATTTCTTCACAGAGCAGGGCCACAAAGTCTAATTAAAAGGAACACTGTTGTCCTTCAAATACAAATATGCTGTTCACTTTCTGAAATTTGCAGATAAAGCTTGATGCTTTCCAGCTGTCCAGTAAGATTCTCAGACAAGAGGGCAAGCAGGTTCTTCTCAATGAGACTGCTGCAACTAGGTGGCTCCAGTGATTACTAAGATTTATCTAGGTCATTAGTTTAAATCTGATTCATGTTGTCCTTGTAAACCTCTTTTTGCCTGTGTTAGATTAAATGAAGTAGTAGTCTATGTGGTTCCTACTGGAAAAAACTTCGTATCACAAAAAAACCACCCTACATTTAATAATGTTTGCTGAGGAAAATTCAATGAGCCTTTAAACTCAGACTGCAATTTCCCCTGTCATTCCTTCCCTCTGTCAGCCTCCTTGTTGCTATTTGAGTAATTCTTTGGTGTTCGCTCTGTCTTCCAGAAGATTATATAATAAGATTGTATGTTGAAATGCTGCTTTACCTTTCAGTAAAGCTCAGACGAGAATGTTAGACATGACCTAATAAAAAAAGAAACAAAAGTGGAAAGACTTTAATATTATCATAAGTTATCATACTCATTTTAATGGTGAAATTTCTGAGAATGAGAGGGAGAAGAACAAGAAGTTTGTGGGGTTTTTGTTTGAGTTTGGAGTTTTTAGTGTTCTGTTATTTGTGAAAATAGGTGTTGCTCCTGCCATCCCAACCACTGGAGGAAATGCCCAGTACCTGCTTAGAGTCAGTCTCACACTCTTGGTTCCCTGTATCCATCGGTTCCAAGGGTGAGCAAATGCTGTGGCAGAAGAATGAGCTCACCTGATGGAATACTGAGGAGGCTAATCCTTGTTCCTTTTTACCCCTTTCTGTGGTGTTCAGGGACAACTTGGAGCCAGACTCTGACAAGAGCATTTTCCTTCAGTGTCAGAGGTCCAACTGATGAGAACTTTCTGCTATGACCATTTCCTCTTCTTTTTAGCCTCTGCATAATTTCCTTTGTCTTCCATTAATTCCATCTGGTGAATCAGAACTGCTGGGAAGGATTTGAGCAGAACAGTCGTTTAGCTGCTCAGTATAGTTTTTTTGGCATCCACTGAAATGAAGAAAATACTCTTTCAACTTGGCACAATATAAATGCACAGAGCATATGGCATCTTGTTGAAGTAGCTGGATTTCTTTTAGTTTGCAAATACTAACTTGAGTATTAAATGCCAGCATTTTGTCTAATGCGATGGTACTTTGGTGATGAGGAAAAAAATTAAAATTTCCCCTTCTGCGTTATAGGATTCCCTTTGATCCCCAATAGGCTCGAAAATCAGTAAAATCTTGGCATGGCTCAGTTTGTCTCATTCAGGGGAGTAGATTAAACTGGCTCTCTTTTCCCTCTTTCCCATCAAAAGAACTTCCAGGAAATTTTTATCCTGCTTCATTTCATTGGGACTTCAAATTTAATTGATATTTTGTATTTAAATAAGGGGAAAAAAGTTAAAATTAACAAGTCCTGATTTTGGATAAATTTCTAAGAGATAGTTGACCAAGAAACAGTTGCAATAGGTCTATTCATACATGTGGTTGAGCACCTAATTGTTATATCTTTTTTCCTGTTCCTGGATAGCCTCAATTATCAGAGGAGGAGAGAACTGGTTTTGCCAGATAACTACACAGTTACTATCATACTTAAGGTCACAGTTATCAACATATTCCCTGTGAAATACAGAAAACTTACTTTATGGAATAATTCTGCACAGAATTATGTCAGCACCATGTGACTACGTGTAATTGTACTATTTTTAACTTCCAGTAGTACTCTTAAGGATGTGTGGTCTCATTCTCAAAACAATACAGCTGTAGTTTTTTTAACAGTATGATGTATTTTGGTGCTTAAGTAGTTGTAAATATTTCACATAGCAATCCATGAAGCAAACTAGTAAATTTTCTTATTATTAGCTTAGTTTTTCTTTGATTTTACTAATCTCTTAAAAATACTAGCAATCACCTACATAAGAAATCTGAGGAGGCAGTGAGTGAAAGATGCCCAGCTTGGAAAAGCACACTGTGAATGTTCTCTTGGCATTTGCAGAGATTTAGTTAGAGCTGAAACTTTAAAAATCCCAGATTAAATATAAATGCCAGTGTAATACTGGTGACTGACCTCTCAACAGTTTGAATTATAAAGCTCACTTTTAGGTGGCCAGGCTTTACTGTGAAAAGAATCCCAATTTTCTCTCTCACGTACCCTTTTCAAAAATTATTGTAATGAGCTGCTGGTGAGAAGGAACAACTTCTCTTGTTCTCAATTTATTTTTTTTCACTGTGTCAGAATGATTTGAATCCTTTAGCTTCTTCAATGATAAACCTTCAAGTAATATTCACATCCTCCTATTATGCATGCAAGCCTGTGACTCCTGACCATCTTATCCCAAGTTGCCTATTTACAGTCTTGATGAAACACTGATTAGCTCTGATTAGCTAATGGATCTCTGATTAAAATGTCTAATTAAGAAACTAAGTTATTTTATTCATGCAGTCAAATTAACTTCCTTCCACAAAACCAACAGGAGATAGTGGTACATGCTGAGTAAGTACTTGATTCTGAAGGTGCACGGTATTTCCCAAGCAGTGAGAACTCAGAGTATCTAAGTTCATTTCATTAGGTATTACAAGTTATGCAAGCTTATACCACTTTAATGAAAAGTATTTGTGCAAATAATGTTTTCTTGAAAACACTAGTTTATATTAGAAAGCAACGAACATCTTGTTAGTGCTGTGTTAATCATGAATTTATGCCATGTGCAGGTTTAACCAAGTCCAAACGATACATCATTGGGCATTAACTGACAGAGTAGCTTTATGTCAGAATTTTTATAGCCAGAGTAAAAACTTAGTAATATTTTTCAAGTAATTATTCAGTAACTTTTAGAAATAATGATTTTGGAATGATTTTTGAACAATGTGCTTGCCTTTGATGATGATATATTGTGATGAATCCAAATGCACAGTTTTCCATTTTTTTTAATAGTGTTTATAAATTTTAATTTGATTACCCAGTAGTAACAGTGGATAAAGTGGATTGATTATTCTGTCTCAGTTGAAACAAAGTAATCTAGTGCAAGGTTTAATGAATCAGTGAGACAAGTCTGTCCACAAACTGGTGTGTCCAACTATGTCAGTATTTCATAAACCTTGCCATGCTAAACTCGGCTGAATTAGGATCCAGCTGTAGAGGTTGTCTTTGTTTGATGCTCAGTAGTGATACAGGTGGAGTGCAAAACTTCTAAACAATTTCCAGTTCCCAACAAGCAGATAGGCTTTTAAACAAGTTTCAGGAGACATATTGTCATTTCACCGAGGACGATGGGAAATAATGGGGTCTGTGGGAGGTGGAAACAAATCAAGCACTTTTCTTAAGAAACGCACAGTTAATTGCACTTAAGAAATGGCCTGTACAAATTTAATGAAGGCTTTAAGGATGTGGATTTACAGTGCACATGTGGCAGCCAAATTATCTGTCCATGGATTTAGGAGTCCCCTAATACTCATAGAGGTGATAGACCATGATGGCTCTGAGGAACTATTAAATCCATCAGGTCGAAAGCAACTTCACATGACAACTTTTACACCCCCATTAAAAGCTGTCAGACATTTATCCAACATCCTAGCAGATAGAACAGCTGCTTTTGTTGCTAGTCAAACTGTAACATTCACAAACTATGCTTTTAATAATTCTTGACGTATTTTTCATTGTCTGATTTCAATACTCTCTGATATGATGACAAGAGAATTTATCAGGAGTTCTCTAATCAACTGAGAACTTTGATTTGCAATTGTGAAAGAGAAAATAAAATGGAGAAGGAAAAAGTATTGGGCCATTAGGAGTCAAGTTCCCTGAAAAGAATTTGGAGTCTAAGGTAAAATAAACCTGATAACCATGGCACAATAAATTTCCAATGTCTAGAATTTCTTCTGGAAATGAGGAGAAAGAAATGAAAATTCCTGTTACAACACTGTCCTCACTTTTTTCTATTATGTACCTACCATATATCACTCCTTAGAGACCCATTCACTGCCACTTCATCTGTCTTTCTAGTACCCCTTGTGCAGAGTAATGTCACAGAAAGAAATAAGGGGCCAAAGTGGAAAACCACTGATAGCACTGCCCAGGGGTAATTTAGTGGACCATGACAATACTCTTAGAAGAAATATATGGATCCCTATTGTGGTCAGGGTAGGGAGAGAAACAAATCACTTCTGCATGAACCATTGGTGTGGGAAGCTTCCAATTCTCCCTCATTACACATGTTATTAGAAAGCTGAGACAACTCATAATCACACTGGGCTTATTTGGGATGTTAGTCAAATCATTTAACCTTGTCACCTCCCTTTAACCTCCTATCTCAACCCAAGAGCGTTGACAAAATCAAGGGACATAAAACACTTCATATCCTCTTGATGGTGGAATGTGATACAGCAGCAAGAGAACAGTCTTTTGCTTTAACTTCATTCTTTTGTTTCAACGGAGGATAATTAGTGTCTCATAGGAGGTTTTAGAAAAGTCCATAATGAATTAAAAGTTTTGCAAGATTTTGAAATAAGTAAAAATCTGTATTTATGTATGGAAATATCTGCTGGTGAAAAAAAATGGGAAATATCTGCCAAATAGTAAAAAAACCCAAGAGAAGCCACAACAAACATGATAAATTGCTATAGTACTTCTATAAAGGAGGAGATGCCAGAGAAGCAGAAGAAAATTTAATAAAATACCAGATTCTGAGAAAAAACACCAGATTGAGGAAGAGAGAGAGAATAGTTAAATTGCATGATTTTAGAAGAAACCAGGCTGACAGGCACTTTTGCTGGACTGAGTGTACCAAGTGTAAGAGTAAGTCTTTATTGGCACTGTTAAGTATCCATAAGACTCTTCCAAATCACACTGAGAAAAGAGGCTGGAAATAGACAGTCATGGAGGACTGGTTCCCAGGAGACTCACATTTTGGTGCTGCAATCTGGCAGCCACTCTCCAGTCAGAAAAAATACTGAATTAGCATTGACTTTGTCCAGCAGTTGGAAGTGCTGCCTCCAACAAATCACTGTGGAGGATACTCATCACAAACTACCTTTGAGGGATTTGTTGTATAATTTCTTATGAGAGATGAGGTTGCATCTTTGTTCCACAGGTTGATTGTAGCTGCTTTCAAATAAAAAAAAAAAAGAAAAAAAAAAAAAGGACAGAGAGAGATGGAAATTATGGTTCCTTGTAAGCAGTAATTCCTGCTGTGCTGAGGAGGTCATGCACATTATATAGAATCATAGAATGGTTTGGGTTGGAAGGGACCTTCAATATCAACTCATTTCAACCCCCTGCCATGGGCAGGAACACCTTCCACTAGACCAGGTTGCTCAGAGTCCACCCAAGCTGGCCTTGAGCACTTCCAGGGTTGGGGCATCCAGTTTCTGTGGGCAACCTGTTCCAGTGCCTCACCACCCTTGCAGTGAAGAATTTCTTGCTAATATTTAATATAAGCCTACTCTCTCTCAGTTTTAAACCACTGCCCCTTAGTACAATTCTTGCTGGTGTTAGTCCCTCACAAGAAACTTTTCTACTTCTGTCTTTAAGAAGACAAGTTGATATTTTGGGGATTATGGTGGTTGGTTGGAGGTTTTTTGCTGGTTTTGTTTGTTTGTTTTCTTTTTATTTTTATAATTACACTACTATTCTTCTAGGATTCATCTCGTAGGCAGTGTTCTTGGGAATCGAGCATGTACAAATGAAACTAAAATCAAATTTTTTTCTCCCACAGAACTTTGGTTCTCTTTAGAAACTCACTGATACACCACAGATTCTAAAAAGAAAAAGTGAGGTTTGTTAATTTTTAAGTGTTACCTCTTCAAGGTTCTGGTTTAACACTAGAAAAAGTACATTTGTCTGTACAATGTCATTGTTTCTCTATATGAAAATGTCCTTTCCTCAACAGTGCATTTGATCACAAGCCTTTATTGCAGCATGATCAGAACTGCATGGTCTCAACTGCAGCTATTGCTGCAACATACATGGAACATCCTTGTAAATTGTTTTAGCACCATTGTGTCCCAGAGGGCAAATATTCTCAGTATCTCTACCAAAACTGGTGTTGCAAATGATAAATCACCCCAGCAACTGATGTAGAAGCAAAAATTGAGGATAATTTGCTATAATATGAGGATGAGGCAACTTTCTCACCCAAGGACGTGTGTGATTTTCCAGAAATGCTCATTCATCTCTGCTATCAGTTTGCCTGATAAATAAGGAATGGAGGGAAATAACAGGTAGTTTTTTATTTGTTTTTGCTAGTTTGAATTTCTATGCTTTCCATCCTATGTCTGTTTTAGGAATGTGTATCCTTAAATTATGAATATAGACTGTATATTACTCTAGTTTGATAAGTCTTCAATTAAAACAGGGACTTTAGACTGCAAGCAATCTCCCAAGATCAGCAACATCTCATTTTTTTATCTCGCCCTTCTTTGTTCAGCATTGCATTTTGTCCTTCGTTGTCAAAGTAACCTGCCACTCCTCTTGCAGAAGAATTTTACTATCTGTTGAGCAAAACCAAAAGAGAAAAAATGGTGTTTAATGGGTAATAAATCCTCTAGGAAAACATATTTATTAGATAATTATGCTGCGGAACTGTGACTGGGAAAGATCTGCAAGTGGTACTTGAACTGTGTTGTACTGAAAGCCAAAAAACCATTCTGCATCAGCTTTTTACACTTTACATTTGAGGTGTAAAGAAATTCAATATTTAAAAGCTAAATACCACCACAGGCTTCATATGTCTCTTTGTAATCACTTAACCACACAAGTAATGGCCCATAAGAAAAAAATCTATCATGATATTTACCACTTCAGCTGGGTACAATTAAATTATACAAGCTAATGAGTTTTCTTAGTGGCTGAGACTACAAAAGTAATTCCTTTTTTCTTTTGCCTTTTTTTTTTTTTTTTTAGTAAGGGCTGTTATTGCTTCCCCCTTCTTCATTTGATGGTTCTTTGTACAATCACTGCCCTGAAAATGTCAGCTTTGATTTAAAAGCAATGTAGATGTTAAGTTTCCTTTCCTTGGTGAAAGTACAGACACATCTTTTCTTACCCCTTTGGAATTAAGGTACAGGTCTGTGTTCTCCTCTGTAGATGCTTTATGTAGTTCCTTCTTCAGATCATCCAGACTGGCTAGATAAGGTGTACCCCACTTCAAAGTGGCAAACATATGGACTGTTTACTTACAATGCATTAAACTATTTTCAATTTAGTATTTTCCTCATAATTTGAGAGCTGTAGAGAGGCATTAAGCAGCAAGAAGCTATTAAAAACCAGCTGAGAGTTTTAAATAAGCCCTGGTGTTTTGTTTTGTTCTGATGTAAACTGTTTTGGGTTTTTTTTCCCACCTCTGCCTGCCCTCGCAGAGCTCCCTGGGAAGCAGAATTATCTGAGCCCAGGTTCTAGGGCTTGCTTGCCTGCCTCCTAGAGACACACCATCCTTTACGAAGTGGAGTTGGAGTTGTGCTGCTTATGGACAATTGCCTTTTGTTCTAATGAGGGTGAAATTCCATCACCCATGTATTCCACCAAAGGACTGATGTTCCATGATAAAGACATTTGGAAATAGCATCTCATCTTTGAACCAAAATGTTCTTCTAACTGAAAGCAAAGCAGGATCCTGGGACTCAATAATTAAATAACCAAATCCAAGGAACTTGTGAGGGGAAGCGAGAAGTCATTAGTAAAATCTCATAATCTACTCTTGCCTGTAGGGAAGAAAGGGAGGAAACAGGGAGGAAACACTCATGATTTATAAGAGCTTTGTTGGGCCTGTTCTATGGGACATCAGCAGCCTGCAGGAACTCAGGGTCTGTCCTTTGTAATTTGAATTGACAGATCCTGAGTTCTCTGTATCCCCTTCTCTCTCCCCTTTTTGGCAGTGTGAAAGATGGACCCCAACAACTTGCAGTGTGCTTTGCAAATATGTACTGAGGGTATTGCTGTTTCTCTGTGTGTGACTTTTGTGTGTATGTAGAACACAGTATCTGAGCAGATGCTGCCAAAGACTGGGGGGTTTTATTATTATTTTTTTTAGCCAGCAACCACCTCCTCATAAAGTGAGATGGATGAGGCCAGAACACCATAAAACCTTAAAGGATGAAGGAGACTTTAAAATATCAGTGCATTTTCTCAGAAAGCAGCAGTACTGCATCTGGGCTGATATTTTACCAGGTCTGCTCAGCTACATTTAAACAACAACAGCAAAAAGACAAGAGTACTCTGCCTTGAAAATATACTCAGGAGAAGGTAACCTGAAGTGCCTGGAGGCTGGTTTATATTAAGCTGTGACTATGCCCTGAAGAGTTCTTAAACAGTTGTTTTTTTCCATAACTTTTCTCTCATGGGACTTCTGTTGAATGAAAAGCTTCTTGAGGAGAACTGCACATGAGAAATGTGCCTTGTGGTCTGCTTGTCAAGAGAAATGTTTTGGTAAAATACTGCAAACTATTAGCTTCAGATTTGTTGTTGGAGAAAATCAAACCATTTATAGAGATTATTTCTACATTCATTGTAAAGAAAAGAAGGAAGTAAAAACAATGTGTAGTATTAATGGTTGGAAAGCTCCAGCTTTCCAAACTGGAGGGAAATAAGATCTGAGGCTTTAAACTTGGCTCCACAACTGACAGAGCAAAATAAGTCCATCCATCTTACAGTTTGGGATGCTAAGGGATGGGTAACTACCTCTGGTGGAAATCCACAGGTTATGGACTAGTAGCACAAATAATTGGGTGTGTTCGTGAGTTTGTGGAGGCATTTGATGTACCTATGCCACCAACCTTCCAGCATAAAAATACATTTCAACTCTCACTCAGATTTGTGGGTTTTTTTGTGTGTGCGTTTTTTTTGTTTTGTTTGTTTGTTCATTTGTTTTGGTTTTGTGTGTTTGTTTGTTTTAGCATCAGTATTACTTTCAAACTGAATTTTACCTTTTAAATTTGTTTGAGGCCATTTTTTAACCTGATTATTTAATCCCTTTATTTCTTCCCCAAGAACCTCACAATTACTTTTTCTTCCTCTCACTTTGGACCATCTCCAAAACTTTCATAAGTTCATAGTTTTTTGATGCTTTTCTTTTTCTTTTCTTTCTTTTTTTTTTATGCCTGCTATTAAAAAGAACAGAAAGAAAGCATAAAACTGTCACAACATTATATCAGCTTTACATATTTATGAAAGGACAGTAAACTTATTATGCATGATAGCTTGTATTCAGTGGAGATCTGTCTTGTGATCCATGCAACTACAGTTTCTTAGCACTGAATAGTTACTACTGATCTTTGATCTGTCTTTGGGAATAGCAAATTGTGATCAGTGTTATTTTTCTTGCTCTCAGTCCTGAGCTCCTTGCATGTAGTATTATCCCTTCTGGAATGATTTAATTAGATTTTATGTGATTGTGTTGCTTGAGTAGCTAGAGGTTAAACAAAATTAGAAGTTAGATTTCAGGGCGTAACCGTTGTGTGATATCTGCTTTAACCTGGTGGTTATTTTGTTAATGAAATCTTTGTGTGCAAAACATGCTACATTTCGTGATCTTTAACACTTGAAAACACATGACAAATTTCACAACAATAGAAACAGAAGCATATATAATAATTAGAGAATGTGAAATATTCAGCCTGTTCTGGAAAATAAACACTATGAAGATAATAGATGAAAATTATATTTGTCCATGTGTATAAAGATAATTTTTCCAATTTGTACAGGACAGGAACAGATTGGTAGATATTCAGCAGGAGGCAGGAAAACTCCCTTGGGCATGCAGTGTTATCTCTGGGAGGAACCAAAGATTATCTGCTTCAGCATCCTTCTCTCTGCTTCTCCACCAACTCTCTCACACCTCTAACCCATCTTATTCAAATTACACCAACATCCAAAATATTGCCCTTGACCTTGTTTGATTTGACCCAAAATGGGTCAGGTGGTGTTACATATCTGTGATTTTGCCTGGCAGGGGTTCCTGCTACTTCTTTGAGTTCTTTGGGAATCAGGACACCTAAATTTCACCTGGACACTTAATTCAACTGTGCACATTGACTTGAGAACCTTCCTCTGAGTTGAAGTCATTTCTGAAGCTCAGAAGCTGTCAGTGAACACTTGTTCTAAAATGAGAGGATGCTCCTTTTGTCCATGGCAAGGACTATTGTTTAGAGTCTCTACTTGGAGTGCAAATACCCTGATTTTGTAATAGATTTTTAGTGTGATTATTTATGTACACCTATTCATTTTTCTGTGACCAGACTGATTATCTACAGCACAGGATTTCAAGACAATTTAAGTAGTAAAACATCAGGGTTACTTCTGACTTCAAGCCAGCTTTGTGCTAAAAATTTTCAGTTCTCATAACAAGGAGCAACAAGAAAATAACTTAGTTCTAACCTTAAGCCCTCCTCTCCCCACCCCCTCCAGTTCCTAATCTTCCACCCTATTAATTAAATCATTATGTAATTCATGTTGCCAGGGAATGACTTTGTGTCCAAAAAAACCCCACCCATATATGGTGTAACTTACTGCCATGTGGTAAATTTATGTGTTAAAAATCCCATCCTTTAATATTTTCAAGATTATGGCCACACTTGTCTTTGCCCATCAGTGTTTGAATACTTTGCATAGATACAGGTAACTTATGGATCATTCTCTCCTAAGAACTTCTTAGTTTAAAATAGTCCTTAAATACAGCCTCCTGTAATCACTTTCATGATTTACTTCTGCAGTTAATAGAGAGCCCCTGAAGAATGTATTTTGCTGGTCCATAGACTTCAATTTTTGACAGTGATAATCACTTCACAGAAAGATTTGCCTGCATGTTTAGAATTTATGTCAATTAAAAATCTTGTAAGGGATTCAAATTGTTGTTCAGGACTTTACTAACCTCACCCTAAGGCCAAGAAAAAAATTCACTTATGTTCCTCCACACATGGTGCTGTTCACTCTGTGACTTGCAAAGATCTGGTCCTGGCTGACACCATCTCACTGCATCTAAAATTAATTTCAGCTCAATCAATCCTCTAGTTCCAAATACTTATCTGTATCTAATCCATTCTCTTCTTTTCATGCAGGCACATGCATGTACAGTTTCTGTGAGCATGAGGGAGGGAAACAGATGGCTTTAACAGCAAGATTTTCCACTGACTGCTATTTAATCTAATATTTTCACATGAAAATAATCCCTCACATGATTTATTAGGTATTTCTTGAACAGGAAATCTAGCAAGTATCCAAGTCATCTTCATTCTTTCCCCAAATATGCTTTATACTATCCAAATATAACACTTAGTAATTTTCTGAGGAAATAACCTTTTTTGTAGTTGACGCCTTAATAAACATATTGGTTTTACATTTTAACTACATCACTGGGAGTTAACCATAGGCAAGTAAAACAGAAATTAGTTTGTATGTCCCTTAAATGCACAGAACAGTGGTTTGGCCTAACCAGGAAGAGTTTTCCTACAGAGCCAGGTTTTCTTCTTCCCCTTGATAGTTGTGTGGAAGTGAAGGAATGGCTGAGCACATGCGATTTGTAATAGTGGCTATATTAAGAAAGAGAGTATGCCCTGCTAACTCCTGCTAATGGCTTTAAAGCTGCCATTCTGGCATGTGCTTTCATTGATTTAAAACAAACTAATCCCAGTATTCTCATCTTTGCTTTTACGGGTGGAGGAAGAAGCCAACACCATTAAGAGCCAGTCTGACATGTTCAAAGAGAAGCATCAGCCCCATGGAAACTCCTCTCCCAGGGGGATGAAGTGGATTGGCACATGCGGTTGATGGAAGCAGGTCTAGAGATTAGTGCAAGTGTTACTCTGAAGAATCACTCCTTCTGGCATGTTTCCATAGCCTCCCAAAGGAAAAGCAGTCAAATGCTTAACCAAAGTTAATCCCTTCCCCAATTACCACTGCACAGCTGAAGCTGTAGCAGACAGCCAGTAAGAGCAGAACTCTTATTCCAGAAAGAGAACACCTTACACAGAGAAAGAGACTTGATACATGGAAACCTCATCAGTTTGGGACTTCTGTAACTTTTACAATTGCTGTTATCAGTGATACAAAAATGTCTTTCTCCTTTCCAACAGCAACAGGAAGACAAACTACTTTGTGTGTGTGTGTGTGTGTGTGTGTGTGTGACAGAACCTTTTAATGGTCAATGTCAGTGTTTGAAAGACAAAGTTCTGCCAGGGTAACTCACTTGGAATAGTCTGAGTCATATTGGTGATAACAAAGTTGAGAATAATATGCACAGAAGAGTTGAACTCCTAAGTTTTGGGTTTAATTTGTTCATCTGAAAGGGCATTGCTGTGGAATTTTTGGAGGGACCTTTGATCTCTAGCATTTGGTTTGTATTTTCTTCAGATCTCCTGTGAATTGAAATAAGAACCTAGAATAAGCAGTGTTTAATTTTAATGACTTAAACAAATGCGTTTTATCATTTCATCAAGCTTATGGATTATTTTTCCCTCCATCATTGAGCAGTGCAACACAAATATTGGCTTTGCAGATAAGGAATTCAATTAGCATTTCAAAGGGGTCAGCTTCACTCCCTCTCATAGCAAATTCTTATTTGGGATGATTGGGAATCTCACTGAAATTAGACAGCCTAACAAAATTAAGTGAAATACATAAAGAAAGAGAGGGTAACGTTTTATTTTTATGTAATAAAAGTAGCCTTCCTAAAAATCATATCAGAAGATTTCAAATATTTGGAGAATATCAGGAATAAATATCAGGCCTAGTACCTTACCTAAGAGAGGTAATTGAATGCACTGAAATCTAGAATTTTCAGATTTTAGGAAAACTTTAAAACTTGGAACAGTATCTGTATATGCTTTAAATTTTAGGCTTCTATTTACCATTAGAATTTTATTTGCAGTGCATTTATGTCTTGCAGGAGAGTTAAGTTTGCACTGAACAAATAAGCAGCATGGTCCTGCTGTATAATCCAGGCAGGAGACTTTTGTGACCTTTGGCCACCCTGCCAGTGGAGTGTAGGCTGGTCCAGAGGCCAGGAAAGCAGGGTGATGCTGCAGTTATCTAGCCCAGGAGAGATGCTGATGCAGCTGAATCTCCCCAGCACATGCTGACAGGGGATGCGCAGCTCCCACTGCACTTCCATCTGCTCTCCAGCTCCCAGCTGGGAACAACAGCAGCACCAGAGCACAGAGAGGTTGATCCTACTCCTTCTAGCAACACACAGGCTAGAAGCTGCCAGCACTGGGACTGCCACATAGTGCAGTGGATTGAGTTTCCAGGTTCATCTATGCTTCCAGAAAAACAGACAGGGCCTAAAGCTGCCCTGGGCTAAGCTGCATTCTAAGGACTGAATCTGTACTAGAAGAGGCAAATCCAGATATTTTAATTTTTTTATGAATATGTTTGGTTTGTTTGTTTTAAAGTTGCTTTCTATAACACGTAGGATAAGCAGGGGAGGAGAGGAGTACTGTTCCTGCAGAAGATTCTGCAAAGCTGAATATAAACAAAAATGAGCAAAGTACTACTCAGAGTAGCACAAAGTGCTACAAGAGGCAATAGGTGCAAACTGAAGCACTTGTGACAACTTTTGCCTGTCCAGGTGAAGAATCAAAACTATGGCAGCACAGGCTCCCAGTGCTCTTTCCAAATTTGTCTTCTCATTTTCAAAAGCATATTTTGCATGTAGTTAATAGATGTCTGACTTCTCCCCCACTCTACCTTTGGTAATATAAATCAGCATTTTATACTCACATGGTTCTGATTTCTGTGTCTAAGATGTCTTTCAATCAGCTCTCAGTATTATCTGTTAAACGAGAACCTTCTCTTAAGGAAAAACACAAAACAAATAACGTGTAGTGGGAATGTTTGTGATTTTGAACGATTTTCAGGGATTGTGACTTTGCTGAAAGTGAGTGCAACATACACAGAACTGCTAGCTGACGTTGAGGTTTATGTAACCACCACTTATCTTAGTATGTGTGACTGCTGGCTTCTGCCTTAGTGGTGACCTACCTTCCCAGCCTTGCATTTAGTTAGTAACAGCATGATAACCCTGTTAAAACACAAAATATTGCAGCCTGTCTTTGATGCAAACTTCAGATTAAATTCAACTTCTGTGTAGGAAGATACAACTCTCACAGACTACAAAGCAAATGTAGCCCTACTGGTTCTTGACTGCTCTATAATAGCAGTTAATGTCCCAAGTTTGCTTCAGAAGTTCTGCCTTGAAGACAGCAGATGTGTTGCTAAAGCCATCTGGCTCTTTTTTGAATATAATTTGTATGCCTATAAATAATCACCATGCATATGGGCTGCATTTCAACCGTGTGTTCCTCAAACTATGTAAGTTAATTTATTTCTTCTAGTCTTACAAAGAACTTCTGCCATACATTCCTGTCCTCTTGTTAATATTCTTGCAAACTATCAGAGTAAAAAAGCAACTTATGTGTACTGAGAAGCCAAAAAAGTTGATTAGACAAGGAAAACTAAAATACCCCTTCAGGCATAAGCAATCACGGGGTTCTTTTCAGTATTTTCCAGCATTTGAAGTAGCAATTTAGAGTCCCCGAGCTGATTCCTATCTCAAGGCTGCACGTGTGGTATTAAGAAGAATAGTGTTAGAAAAGGGATGCAAACAACCTCAGTCGGAGATAATATTCCTCTGAAATTATTTCTGCTTAATGTGCAAAAGCCCAGTGTGTGAACTCTTGTTCACCTTTCCATTCGGGATTCTCTTTCTGATCAGCTGCATAGTTATGACTCATATGCATAGAAGATTTCCTAAGCCAGCACTAAGTTTGGCATTTCTCTAAACTGAAAAAAAACCTCAAAAACTGAAAAAATAAATACTTAAATCTCTCCCCCAATTGCTTGTGTTCTGCTTGATGAGCTAATGTAAGTTTGCTGTAGAACTTTCCAGTCTATATTCTTTAGGGGAAAAAAAAAAGTTTTTTGAATATCATTTGTTCTTATTTGAGATTTCCTTTCTGACTATCTCAAATAAGGAAATAAAGATGGATGTTATTGCATCTGAAGAAAAAGGAAGCAGTTTTTGCACGTTAGTACCAGCAGAATAAAGAATTCACCCAACCTTTTGAGAAGACGTTTTGAAAATACCTGCTATTTATTGAAAAATAATGAAGGGCATTGTTACAGGACTACTTATGAAGGAACAAATACTGTTTATAACAAATACTGTAGACTGCTTAGCTGCATATAATCCACAAACATGTTAACAAAACTAATGGATTTACAATTCTTAGGCTCATGAAAGGTGTCCTTGCAGATCTGCTTGGCATCTCTGTGAGGAAAGGGCAAGAGATTCTTGTTTCTGGAGAGCACAAGTGTCTTCAATCCTGTTGGGGGACTGCAGCCCAGCATCAATTTATGCTTAATCTTAGGTGAAGAATGTGAGCAGCCTTTTGTTTTCAAAAACTGCATTTACAAACTCAGAGCATCACTTAGATACAAGAATTTTGTGGAAATGCAAGCGTGACAGTCAATATTTTAGAGGTGGTTTAGATGTTTATCTCGAGAACTTCAACTATGTTTTTATTTCACTTTGCTGAGGTGTGATATACAGGAATGTCTTGCAAGTCCACTCAGATTTAGAAAGTCAAGGGAAAAGTACTTTTTTTAATAAGAGTGTTATGTAAATATACACTTAAATCTCAGACAAGTAATGCAAAAGAATGCAATTCTAGAAAGTAGAAAAATATTCTCCTTACTATTTCACTTTCCTTTCACGTGGTGGTTTTGGTCAATTAAGACTGATTAACAGCCTTCTGAACAAATGCTTACAAACTGACAGAGGTTGATTCAATGGAATTTGGACGCTTGTGTGTGTCTGTATAATTTGTTCTTGTCTCTGTAAGGCTTTTGAAAGGAAAAAAATCCTGAAACATGATGACACTCCTGTTGGTAACCATTTAAAGACTCTCCTGATCACGAGCTTTGGTTTTCCACAGTGATGCTGGGAGTGTTGGACTTCAGACCTACTTTTAGGGTACTATTGGAACAAAGCCAATTAAGCACTCATTTTTGAGACCCAAAGGCTTGTGAAGCCTGATCTCCTCCATCTGAGTGCACCACAGCCTGCCTTTGCACACAGGGTGTGAGCATTGCAGGGTGATGGTACATCTACTAAACAGCACTTTCCAAGTATCCTGTGAAATTGAAAATAGCTGTTTCCTTGATACTAGCTTCATGATCAAAGCTAGAATTCCCATCTCCTTCCACTTTCTTCCCATGACTATAAACTGCCTGAAAATATTTGTTTGATTAGACTTTGTGGTTTCATTTACTGAACATCTGTACAACACTTGTGTCCAAAATCCTTTGAAACCTTCTCGCCTCCCTCTCAGATTCTCTGTCATGCTCACGTTGCCTCAGTTTTGTTTTGTTGTTGATTTCTGTTTGAATCAAACAGAAATAAGCCTTTTGAAACCCACAGAATGGCGTGTGACCGTATTTTTAACTACATCTCTCCTCCACAGCTATCACTCAGGTTGCAGGCAATTAGACTGTCAAAATAGTGCACTGTTGTACTGTGAAACATCACTAAGACAATAGCTAGTGGTGCTGAAGGGGAGAATGGGTGTCCTAGAGAATAAGGAATTCTAGTGACAGCTTATCTCATGTAGCAGCAGTATTTCTTTCCTCTAGCTGGCAGTGCTTTCTCCTATTTTCTAGCTACTGCTCCAGTGAAAAGACTAAGATGGCAGGATGGATGATGGAAATATTCTTCAGGATGCTGACGTCTTATGCTGATAGTGTTTTTTTGACTCTTCCATCCACTTCTGTCCACTCTATTGCTGCCCCTTTGCACACATCCTCTGAGTTCCATTGGGCAGTGCTGTGCTCATTTTGGTTTACTCAAATCAATCATCATCACAGCTGTGGGGACTCACTGTATGGTACAAGACAAATTATTTTACAGAACATACAGAATACTTGCATCCTATATTAATTGGTTGGTAGCAGGCATTGTTCAAGAGGCTACTGCTTAAAACACAGCCCCAGACTGTAGAAGTCCAAAGCTTATGAGTGAATAGCACTTCTGCTGTGGTGCATGACAGGCTGGCCATCTGAGCCTCGCTTTGGAGTAAGTTATCAGTAAATGTCCTTAAAGAATTGAACGTCTTATGTATCATAAAAACATCATTTCCATTTGGAAATGACACAGATAAAGCTACAGCCTTCTGCTCTTCTCTGTTACCCTCTAAAATACCTCAGTGCACTGATCATGTAGGAATTTAATAGCACCTTGTGAGCCTTGTGAGGACTAAACAGCACAGAAAGTCTGTTCATTGGTGTTGTGACTTGCAGCTGCTACTGCAAGGTAAGTGAGAGACATGTGTCCCTTCACCTGGAACCTTGCAGGCTGCTGTGTTAATCCCTAGGCAGTGCCTACATTCTGCCTCTCACCAGTGAGATGGAGTTCGTCGGAGAGAAGTAGAGCTCTTGTTTCAGAGTGTATAAATCCACAGCCCCTGTCAGGACTGGGGGTAGTGTGTGGTTTACCTCCTGATGTTTTCAATCACTGGAATGGCCATGCCATAACCTCCATTTCATTCCCTAGTTGAAAGTGCTCTGTTAGTTTCCTATTTTTATCACTTTTCCTGTTGGGTTTGTTTCAGTCCCTCTTATTCCTGTCACTTCTGAGATCAGTGAACACTTGAAAGGCTGTTTCCCTTATTGAAGGAGGCCACACAAAGCTCTTCCCGTGTGGCACAAGCTTATTTTGTCAAACTGTAAGGTAGCATCTTTTGCTTGCTGAAGTTACATGACAAAGTTGAGAATCAGAAAGTTAGGGTAAGGAATTAAAATGATGTGCCTTCATAGTGCACTGAGTTCAGTAACTGATCTTTTTGTCTTCACAATTTCAGGAGCTTAGTAACACATTTTAATAATCATAAGAGATCTATAAGCCAGCTTGTGAAGTGACATTAGCACAAAGACCATATGGATGATTGTGAAATATCTTGTTGAATTTTTAGGAGTGTGAATTTGTCTAGAGTCATGTCTCCCTGAATACAAAAATAATTCCTCTTCTGTTCACTGTGAAGTCTTAGTTTCTAACAACACAAGGCTTTGTAAACTCCATTTTGTAGATTTTTAATTATCTTAAGATCAACCTTAATTATCACATATAGTTCTTTATGTAAAGGACCTGAATACCCATAGTAATCTACATGCTGTATGTTTTATTGGTGGAATAAAAGTAGCAAATTAATGAGAATATAAGGGTTTTGTAACAGGGCAGGTATCAAAGAGCTATTTCAGTTGTTGTTTCTAATTTTTCTGCAGTCCACCCATCTACCTTTCAGAGTTTCTTTATGGGCACACAAATTTCCCCCTTTATGTACACATGCTCTTTTCACTATGTGCCACTTTCAGCTGTTGATGAATTATTGATTTCTCCTGTCACAATTCTTTTGAGTTACAGTACTCATGATGCTGGAAAAGAAACAAGGTCCATTATTTTACTTTTTTTTTTTTTTTTTAAACGTGTTCTGCTCTCTTTAGGTTTTCTTAATTTCCTGTAAGGCAAAGAAAGGGGTGTTGAAATCACCTCAAGGACAGAACATCAACCTGGATGGTTCTTCATTAATATCTTATAAACTGATGAGTATAGCAACAGAGTTCAGGAGTAAATGTTTCTACCAGAAATCAGTTGTTCTTTCCAGTGGGGGATGAATGAAAAAAAAACAGATGTTTACTAAAGAAGATAGTTTTCCCTTTTTTAACTATGGGTTTTCAGTCAGCCTTTGGAAGGATATCAAGTTTTATAAACCTGCTGTGAGTTAATTGGTTGTGTTTACCTTTCTTTTAGAGATAGCAAACCCTTAATTGTAGCAGGGGGAGGTTAAGAAAACAAGCCAAAAATTTTAAACCTTTAGCTTTTTCTTTTTCTTTCTTTTTTTTTTTTTCTTTTTTTTTTTTTTAAACCTGCAATATTAGATATCAGTGGTTAGTTTTAGCCTTCTAAGTCCAAGGGCTTTGGCATAAGTAACTTCCATTTAGCTGTTGTGGGGTTTTTTATCACAGAGTCATTACCTGCTCTTGGACCAGTGGTTCTCTGGAACGCCAGCTAGCACAGGCACCAGGAGCTCTGCTTCCCACTCGCTCTGCCATCCTGGGTTTGGCAGAGGCCAGGAACAGAAAAATCAGATAATTATGTGAGATTGTCACAGCAAGCAGGTGAGAGCTGGGTGGGGTCCTCTTCTGTGGCTGTTAGAAGCCAGTATAAGACCTAGGGCAGGTAACTGAATTTAAACTCTGTATTTGTACCACGAGGACTACACATCAGACATGATATCGAAGCACTGTTTTATAAATGTTTGCATCTTGCCTCAAATGCTCTGCATCTTAGAGTGTTACGGTCTCATTGTAGGCTGGGGAGAAGGACAAAGTATTCTTACCAGTTTTGTCACTTTACATGCAGTTGAATATTCACTGGTTCCTGTGAAGTTTTGGTGAAAGGCATTTTTTTTTTTTCCTTTTTAATAATTCCACAAATTGCTCTAAGGCCTATGTTGATTCAATGGTAGGCAAAGTAAATACACATTTCCTACCAAGAGTAACATAATGAAAACAACTGTAGTGTGTGCCAATAAGTGGATTGAATTATATGTACATTAAAAAAACAATGAATGAATTGATTATCATACATGAGTCAAATACTGAACTTTTAGCCCAGAAACACTTTTTCAAGAAACTTTCAAGATTTTGTTTCCATGTGATTATACATGCCATTTGATATTTGCAAGCAGAATGTAGTTTCTCTCTGCACTGAGCTCCATAAACATCTTGTCAGAGAAGCAAATTCTTTGACAATCAAATTCAAGATGTGCAGGAGAATTTAGTCCAAGTTTATTGTTGTTTATGTAATCTGCAAATCAAATGATTCTTGGCATAATAGAGGAAGAAACTTCAGTAAAAATCACTGTTATGTGCAGATGACATATGTTTGTGTTAGTAACCATATACCCTGAACATTATCCTCAAAAAAATGTGGTTTTCTGATCAGAGACAATGGAATAAAAGACAGTGGCATACTTCTTTTCCTATTATCTGAATCAAACTCAAATATATCCTGAAGTAGGAAGCATTTCCTTTTCTTGTTCTTAGATTATTTCTATTGCTATAATGTAAAAGCTATTTTGGAAAAATATACAGTAGCTTATATTTTAGAAAATAGGACCTCAGTAGAAAGGAGGTTGCTAGTCCTTCCCTTATCCCAAAATAGTCATGACTGTTTGTCAAATCCCTTCTTGAAAATTTCTGTGGAAAATTTATTCTGGTGCTTGGGTGTTCTTTCAATTAGAAAGGTTTTTCTCCCTCAAATGTTTTGCTTACCTTAAGTTCACCACATTTAAATTTAACTCTGTTGCTTCTTATATTGTCTGCTATAAATCTTAAAAGCAGTATAAACATCCTCCTTGAATATTAAGCTTGGGTTTCAAAGAGCTTATTAACTTCTTACAGCCTGATGCTAATTTAAAGCCAGTTTTCCTTTCTGCCATTCTAGTCTTTTGTGAGATATCAAACAATGTGAAACTGGGGAAGAATTCAATGAGACTGAAGGCCAGCTCAATAATTCTTCTAATTTAAAATGAAACCTTGAGAATTACTGACTTGAGTAGATCTTTACCAGAAAGCTGGTCTAGTTCCCATTTTCTGTAGACTTGTTATGCTGTGCAGCCATTTCCCGTGATTTCCTCTAGATCGGGTTCTGTAGCTTGTTTATGAGATGGACATGTAAGATAGTGCTTTCCTAAACTAAAGGCATATGGCATTTACTGCTTCTTCCCCAAGGAAACATATTATTGAATCATAAAAGGAAAAGGTATTGTCTTTGGCAAAATTTATCCTTGACAAATACCTGTGGGTTGTTGCTCACTTCATTCCTTAATTAAGAAATTGTTTTACTAGTGGAGGCGATTTCTTTCTCAGGTTGTGTTATTAAACATAAATAACATTTTGTGTTATTGTTTCAAATACGGTTTCATGTCCAGCTGCAGGAACCATTTATACAAAATAATCACATTTACCAGAGTTTTAGGCAAACTCACTATGCAGTTTGGAAAGGATGGTCAAAGCCAAAGCTGAGTCCTTTTTCTCAATGAGCCAGATGTTGTGCATTTGGACTTATAAGTTCCATCCTAAATCTGCTTGGATTCAGGCAAGGAGTGTT
>VXAU01000750.1:528810-602298 GCA_013399695.1 Formicarius rufipectus
AGGAGTGTTTACATTGGTCATCCTCTGGAATGATTTTAAACGCAGGCTTTGTTTAATTTAAGTCCACAAGAGTCCACCAGGAATCTCTCCCTCTTTAGCTATTCAGTTCCTCCTCTATGCAGGGCTTTCTAGAGTCCTTGATTCTGGGCTGGCAGATTTTCTGCCCTGCTTTTCACAGCTGCTGATTCCTTTTTGTTTTTCTTTTGCTAATAGTTTTTTGAAATATTTTCTAAAGCTGATAGGTTTCAAGACATGAAATGGGATGTATGGAAAACATAAAGTCTTNCTTTTTTTTTTTTGGTTCTAAAGTGATTTTTAAATATAAGGATATAAACTATTGTAAGCATCATGATCCAAAGATCTGTTTGCTAAGAATGTAACTTACTTCTATAAATATTTTTATTGGGTCCAAAACTCAGTGAGTGCTGCCTCAGGCCTCTATCTTTGCTTGGACAGCAGCTCTTATGTCTCTCCTTCCTTCTCATAGATTTGAAAAGTATTACAATACCAGCTAAAGGAATGACAGCATCATGCAACAAAGCATGTAACCTTTAGATAAGTCCTTTTTTAAATCTAGAGTGTTTGGTATATTTTATTAGGATAGTGATTTATTGCAATAACACATTTTATGAGGAATATCTTTGTAAAGACTTAGGTAAAATTCATAAACACGTAGATATCAGCCATAGGATGTTTATCTGTATCTCAATCAGGAAACTGAGCAAAGACAACTGAGGTCTGAGTCTATTCTGTTATTAATGCATTGGAGCAGTCATGGCCCAGTGCACTTGAGAAATTCAGTGTGAGCAATAGGAATGACATCCCAGCTCTTTAATCAGCGAAGCTGGTCCACTCATGTCGTTCTTTCACTTACCTCCAAAAGGTGCTGCATCCTTCAGTGTTGTTCTACTGATGTTGCATCTGATAGTATGCAAAAAAGAAATCTTTCCACCTTTGTGTGATTGTTTTTGCTCTGGCCAAAGAAACAATTGATTCTTGTTATTGGTAAAAGCAAGCGACAGGGAAATCCAGCAGCAATCTTTCCCCTCTTTCAAGAATATGGCATTATAGCTGTACACCTATTCAATCTAGTATTGCCAATCTGCTGCCTCCCCCACTTTGCCTGCAAATGTCAGTCATTCTGTCATATAAGGTCAAAATCAACTATGAAAGCAATAGCAGTTTTAACAGCCCACAAGGACTCAAACTCAAGCAGAACATGAAACTGGACATGAACTTTTACTAGGCACTAGCATGAGGAGGGAAGTGCCACTGCTGAAATCAAGTACCCTTATGCATTCACACTGAAAGTAAATGTATGTGAAATTGCATGTTTTCAGACAGGATGGAAATGAACTCAGGAGTTTTACCACCGAACTGGGTAAGAGTATCTCATGCACAAGGGAAGGAATGAAAGCAGTTAGTACTGACAGTGCAATGTTTTTCTTTTCATTCTTCCTACTTGCGTTTTTCTATGCCCAGTCCCAATGCCTTTAATGTGTAACAATGGCAAATAGTGGAATATCCTCCTCCAAAATCATCATAAGTGTTAATCTGGTTAATCTTTGTCCAATCAGAATAGCTTTTATGCCATTCAGTTGATGTCATTTTCACTTCTTTTTGACTACAAACAATATATATGTACATACAGTTATTTGAGGGCTTTGTCTTAAACAAAGTGTCCTAAGGCAATACCATTTTGACTCCCTAACCTCTCCAGCTTTAACCCATAGTCCCCTGAGTAGCTGTCCTTCATCCAGTCTCTGATATCCTGAAATGTCTGTCAAATCTGGAGATGAGGTTTGGGGAAACAGCTCCACAGCTCCAGAATCAGCAGAAAAGACAGAGCAGTGAACCAGCCAAGGGAAGTAAATGCAGCTCCTCTTCCTTCACATTCTTCTTCTTGGCATATACATGTCTGACGTCCTTGCAGGCACAGCCAGTGCTGAGATGTGACGGTCCTGTGACAACTTTGCAAACATCATTGTAACATGTGTTTTATCACAAATGGTGCTTCCATCCATTTTTTGGTTGCTCTGTGGATATTCTACCTAAAACATACTGCATATAGTCTGAGGCTGATTGTGGTTTTTCATTTTCTCACTTTAGGCTAAAATGCTGTACACTGAGATGTTTTTACTTATTATTCCTATCAAGAGCTTCTTTACCCCAAGCTCAGCTGACGATACTGACTATATCACTTTGACCTTTCTTTAAAGGAAAAACTTCTGAATACTATATGAGAGTAGCATTGATATCCATATTATTTTATTGCTGTAACAGAAAAAAAAAATATATACAGGAATTCATAGTCTCCCTCCTTTTCTTCACGTAGTAATTTATGCTCAAGAATATGTACAAACACCAGTAACTAGTCTTAAAATTATGTTTTCAAAGCTTTCCACAGTTTTTATCAGTCTCCCAATATTTAAAAGCTATTTTTTTGCCTACTGTTTATGAAATGGCTTTTTATTTTACTGGTACATGATATTGACATTTTATCAATATTTTTTTTTCTAATTAGAGGCCAAAAAGAGTAATTTTTTCCTTATTTCTAGAAGAAGTTTTGCCCAGAGTAATGTTAAACCTTCTGTTAAAAATACAGCTTTTACTCACAGTTTATTTTTTAGTTTTCTATGGCCAAAAGTATCTATGGAAGTAACATGGGGAAGTTTTTATGTCCCTCCTTAGGTTTCTTGCTAGTCTGTGATCGTGTTCCCTTGTCTGTTATGTCCTCACACTATTTTCTTTGTATCTGTCCCATCTGTGTTGCATAAATTTTACTTTGAAAATTAAAATGTTTTCTTATGCAGTAACTGAGTTCCTCTGTCTAAGAATGCCAAAGAGCCAGGTTTTATGTTGCTGAATATTATGAGAACGTCAAACCCCTTCCTCCTCCTTCCTCCAGCTTTGTTTACTTCATCACAAGGGAGCTTTTTCCTTCCCTTTCTCCCCTTATAATTACTAGTTTTACCTGTGTGAGGTTCCAGTCTCATTGCAGCTGCACACAGGAGTAGTGGCAGCCGTGGCAGGTGCCTCTTTGAAGCCTGGGAGGCAAATACATCTAATGAAAGGGCTTGAGTACCCTCTCTGAAGGCATTTCTGGATCGATTCGAACAATTCCAGCCCCTTCCCATCCCTGTGCTACCCAGTGTTTCTCTTAGGCTTAGTTTGACTCAGTTTCAGAGCTTCCCTTCCTCAGGAGATGCTGTCTCCTGCGGAGGTCAGAGGCATCCTTTATGAGGGAAATGCTTCAGCCCTACAGTGTGTGTTGTTTGATTTTTGACAGACTTCAAATGCAACCTCCCTGGAACAATGCCTGCTCTCCAGCAAGAGCCCTCCCATCAGTCCTTTTCCAGATAATGGGACAGGCAATCACAAGTTTGTTGACCTAGCTAAATTACAATTGGTGATGGCTTTGTTTTGTGTTTGGTTTGTTTTTTTCCTTTTATGGATTTTAGATTTCTTTTAACGAGGGAGATAATTATGTTTAAGGTCTATAAAAACTGTCAAAGGCTAGAATCCAGAATTGCCAGTGACTTGTTTGTAAACAAGATATCTTATATATTTCAGTGTAGCTCTTATCATTGCATCAGCAAAGTTCATCCATATAAAGAACACTTTGGTCCCGCCACATTTCAGTCCATTTGTTCATTGCTTTTGGCTGCTGGTTCAGTCTAATGGACAGCACAAGTTGGAAGAAGCCTTGGATGTGTTTGTCATCAGGGTTTGATCCTTTCAAGGCTTCCATAAGTTTAATTATCTCTTCCTAGCTCACAGTGGCAGCCCAGCCTATAATTATTCATGCAACCCATCTCTTCTTGGGGGGTGGGAATTACTGTCCTCCTTTGGAAAATGAGAAATTGAGGTGTCATTAAGCATTTTGGATAAGGTGCGAAGGAAAATAGGCAAGTCAAGAGAATAGCCAAAGAGAATGCACAATTCTTACATTATTTTGTATTTTGCAACAGTGTATAAACCACAGCTACATCCTGTCTGCCATGCCTGAAGTGGGTGCTTTACATGTATTGATGGGTTTCTTTTTTTAGTATTTGGATATTTGTGATCATAAGGAAAATAAAATTTAAAATTGCCTCTGCTCTTCACTCTCTTGCTGTCTTGTATAATGAGGCATAAAAATCATCAAACATCTCTTTTGTTTAAAACTTAATTATCATTACTCATGGCTCGAATTGCAAACCTTTGCCCTTCTTTCCTCAGATTATTTATTTTGTGTGTGGTTTTGTATTCCAGAGATTTCTGAAATGTTTTTAACTCAGTATCCCTAGTGCATCCCTGAGATTGCTGCAATTATCCTCATTTTCTTCATGTGTAGTGTGTGTGCATTTGTGTATATAAATATTAACTGAAAATATTTTCATGTTCACCTTTAAGAAATTAACTGTCACCCTGAAAAGAGGGTTATTTTAAGATCAACATCTCTTGGCTTTCATTCCTGGTTTCCTAAGAGAAAATAATAAAAAATAATTAGCCAGCTTCATGCAGAGTGCCAGCACAAGCATCACTGAGAGAGTTTTATCCAGAAGTGCAGTTTTATGTACTTGTTGCAGTTGATTTTATGAATTTTACTAATACTTCCAGCTAATTCCAGAGTTAAATACCTTAATTTCCTCCTAACTAATTTAAATTTATCATAATTGTGGATATTTAGGCAAACCTTCTCCATTTATACTCTTGCATTTATTGAAACAGAGCCCACAAGGAGTAAATAGGGAATGGGATGCAAAAGGGGAGAGAAACTAAAAGTGTAGATTGTGATGTATGAAGAAGGACATTTTCTGAGGAGTAAATGAGGGAATTTCACAAAGTTTTACTGCTGCCTGAAACCTCCTTGCTAGAATAATACACTTGGCACAACACAAGGAAATGTATTTTTACTGAAATAGATGAAGTCATCTTATGAATCTGGGAGAAAACTCTGTCAGAGGAAGCAGCAACAAAGAATGTGCCTCAGCTTCTCAGCTGGGTAAATATAGAAAATCATTTCTTAGCAGAGTCAAATAGGAACATGACCTGTGAACAAAAGAACAGGTTTGGTTTTTTTCCCTGAACTAGATTGCTTTCTCTATGAGATCTTAGTCAAGCTGTAAAACCAGGTGAGAATGACTTCTTGTGAACTTGGCAAATTCTTTAATATTATGAGGATTGCTTCAGCCCTTTCAAGAATTTAGGATTAAAATGTAACTTGTCAAATTTGATCTACTGCTAAGGAACCAAGAAATACCCTGATCCCCAAAAACTAGGGCAAACAGCAAAACAGTTTAAGATATAGTTGCTGTTCAGTTAAAATACAACTAAAGCAAGACCTTAATTATGTAGATACAGCATCTGAAATAAAGTTGACTTTATGTATTTCAGTTGATTTGTATCAGAACCTTTATATAGGTTTGTATTGATTGAAAATTAATCCAGATGTTCAAAAAAGGATACAAATGTAATAAATCCTATTCATTCTCATATATGAGAATATGTGTAATCAAAAATTCTGAATTCATTTGTATTTAATCAGTTTTCTAGAGCTAAGTGGAACCTCTAAGTAGCAATTGGATTAGTTCTGCATAAATTGAACAAAAAACTTGAAAGATAAAGATGAGTTTCTGTTTCATGCATAGGGACGTAGGATGAGGAAATCAGGTTTCCCAGAATACGCAGGTCATTCTGCATTACTTGGCTTTAGCCTGGGAAGCCAGGGTCACATATGCTATGGAGAAAACATGACAGCTTGAACAGCTTTAGAGGGTTTAAAACCCTGTGTATCAGGCCTTTGACATAATTTTATGTTCTTCTGTAGTCAGAAGAGGCTTGCATGCTTGAGGCAATCAGAATAGATAAGCATTAAAGGGGATGTCATGCAATAGTGGTAGTGATATGGAAAGTGTTCACCGTGATAGCATAGCCTTGGACAAAGCACACTGTAAAATATGTTCTGCATCTTCATAGACTTAAGTTCTGAGAACACACAGAAAGGGATTTTCACATCTTCCCTTTCTTTCCACAAATGGTTATCTGTCTCTGTATAAGGTGGTTGGGAAATGGGGTTAAGGTTAGTAGTAGAAAGGAAGTCCTATCACCCCAAAATGAATGCTTTCACAGGAATTACACAATGAATCTATTGGTATTCTAGTGTTCATTTAATCTGACTTGTATAAATTTTCTGTTCCTGTACATTATGAGCCTTAGAAACTGGATTGCATTTATTGTTTAGAGAAGGATTATCATATCTCTCTAAAGCCAATTTACTTCTAAGACAATATCTATATAAATGGCAAAAAGCAGAATTCTAAAAAAGTTTACACTCACAAAAGTACATGGAAGAAAACATTAACAAAATATTTTAAACTGCTTCTTCATTGAAGAAATCTGGTACTTAAGCCAGGAAAACACCTAATAACACCAGTTTGATCTACACTTTTCAGAAGGATTTCCCTTAAAATAGTCTGGGCTGATTAAGGTGGAGTATAAAGTGGCCATGCCAAAATAACATCCAGCAAAAGTGCTGTCATAGCAATCAATTCTATTTTCAGCATAAAATTTCCTTTTCCATTTCCTTTGTGGTATATAAAATGTAAGCCATCTGAATTTTAACCTCCAGAGGACTCAGGGTCTCCAAATGACTTTTGTCCAAGAGTGAGTAAATGAATCTGCTATTAAGACAATTATGCTATTCCTATGTATGGTGCAGGCACCATGATTTGAGATGTTCCAATGTTGACTTTTTTCTTCCTTTTTTTTTTAAAATACCATTTAAAAATTATTTTTATGATTCTGTTTTAGAATATCTACCTTTCTTTGTTATAAGATTTAAAAATACATATGAAAAGTAGGTACTTTACCTATGTAGGACACATATCCTCTGACTTGTCTTGCTCCTATTGAGAAAATCACATTTTGTCCTTCATCTGTACTGTCTGTATCTGTGGGACACTGTGCTTTGCTTAGACTGGATTTCATAGGAACTGTCACTAAATTCTTCAGTCAACTACTCAAGCTGATTACTCTCATGACATGAAAATGATGGAATTTGAGACCGAGATAGGTGGCTCTCATGTCTTTGTACAAAACTAGAAGCATAATACAAAAATGTAAATAAAAGTTTAGATTATTGTTTTAAAGTTCTGTTCATGGCATAGAGATGTCATCTGTGCACATGGTGTCTAATTGTGCATTTGAGTCACAATAAAATACATCTGAGAAAGGTTTAGTGACAGCATTTTCTTTCTAAAATAACT
Organism: Formicarius rufipectus; assembly: GCA_013399695.1. NCBI lineage: Eukaryota > Metazoa > Chordata > Aves > Passeriformes > Formicariidae > Formicarius > Formicarius rufipectus. The sequence goes on from VXAU01000750.1 coordinate 536,061, forward strand.
ATTTTGCTCTAATCCACACTCAGGCTTAACTTTCAGTGCCAAAGAGTACCTCTTCTATTTTCAGGCAAAACTTCTCCTTTCATCCAAATGTTATCTATTTTTATAATGCCTCGAGCTCAGAAATTGATGTTGCCATTGTATTCCCAGAAATACCCTTTTTAAATGTAACTACCACATGAGGTATGACTAACAAGCTTGGGCCCTGCTTAGTTTTATATTCTTTTCTTCCCCCCTTAAGATTGAAATCATACATGTTTCTTAAATGCTATTAGCAATATTTTTTGTTTCCCCTACTGAAAACCTACGCGAAGGCAATGATACCACCATACTATGAATTTTCATTACATCTGACTTCTTGCCTGTTGTGAACTCTAGTCATTGAAAAGCAAAAAATAAAGCTTAAGGATGCTGATAATTTGATGAGACGTGAAAGCTGAGAAAAAATTTGGAAGTGCTAAATAGGTGGCTTTTTCATTCAAAAATGCATGTTTAGAAACAGCAGATAAGAATGAGTTGTAGCAAATGTCTATTTCTAGTAATTCCTTATTTTTTTTTTAATCTTTTGTAGAAGTTTCGTGCTTTTTCCTAGGTGTGAAAAGGCTTAACAATGTAACAGTACAAAATTCACATTCATACTGCAAGCTAATTAACATATTTCTTATGCCTGTATTTTTTTCACAAATACAAAGGATATTTTGTCAAGGCTGGTTCATGGAGAGATTACAAAAGAGAAAAAAAGAAGATCCTGAGCATTTTTTGCCCAGTGGTATCCTGCACAGCTCAAAGATATACAACTCCAGCATCTGATAGAAAAGACTGAGCAGGGGTAAGAAGATCAAAACAGACACATCATCAAAGTGCAGTCAAAGCAGGAGCAGTTAATTGCTGCAGCACTGCAATTAGTGGCAGCAGCAGTGACTGTCCCTACCAGCCTCATCACACTTGGGTGATGCAACCCATCACACAACCAGGGTAGAGCTGGGGGGAGGAAGGCACAAAACAACCTTGCAGGAACCTCTGGTTCTTAGGGAATTATCTGTGCTTCCTAAACAATTCTTTTTTGTTATATTGGCACGTCCACAGTAAGGTGTAAATGCTAAATTGAAAACCTGTGTCTACAGCTGCTGGTTTTGTTTTGAAAGATTTAGAGTGATAGTTCCATATGATAGTAGCAATTGAAAATGGCATTTATTCAGACATTTATTGCCACAGCCTTTACATTTTGCAATGCTAAATATTTCTCTTTACCACCCAGGGAAAAGTGTATTTTTAGAGATTAATGTGGATATTTATTCATGCAATTTATATTGACCCTAGTGGGATGCTTCTGGAAATGGCCAGAGTTTCCAAGGCTGATTTTTCACTTTACCCACTACAAGGAGTAGGTAACAACAGCAACATTTGCTACCACACCTTTTGGAAACAGGTACCCAGATGTATCAGTTGTAATGTACCCAAAGGGGCCATCCCAGGAGGTCTCCTCAACCATCCTTTCCAACAGCAGCATTTCACTGATCTGTAGCACTTGGGTTCTGTGTGGGCATTGGGGGTGGCCAGAGCTGGGGGCTCTGGGGTGACCTTATTGCAGCCTTCCAATACCCAGACAGGTGCTACAAGGGTGGAGAGGGACTTTTCACAAGGGCATGTAGTAATAGGACACAGGGGAATGACTTTAAACTGAAAGAGGAGAGATTTAGATTAGATATTAGGAATAAATTCTTCACTGTAAGAGTGGTGAGGCACTGGAACAGGTTGCCCAGAGCTGTGGATGCTCCATCCAGGGATGTGTTCAAGGCCAGGTTGGATGGGGCTCTGGGCAACCTGGTCTAGTGGAAGATGTCCCTGCCCACAGCAGCGGTTTGGATCTAGATGATCTCAAAGGCATCTTCCAACTCAAACCATTCTATGGTCTGCAGTGCAGGGTAGGTCTCATTGGGTCCAAATAGGGCTTGTACAGCTCCGTGATGTACTGGGCACCATCTACTGGTCCCCTCAAGAGGTACTGTAGGTATTGAAATACACTTCTGTAGAAGCCTTTATATTCTTATGTGCAGGATGTGCCTCTGAAAGGAACCATTCATTGGAAAATGGTAGCCTTAGGTTTCCAAAATGAGCACATGCATCCCTTAGTCAGTAGAAAATAATAGTGATTTAAAAAGCTCTACAAAGTTACTAGCTCCTACCTTCTGCAGTTTAAGCATCTCCAACCAAGTCTCTGAACAAATGTGATGTGCATATGTAGGAATTTGAAGGTCATTTCCTGATCGATACCTGCAGCCACGTGGTCAGACAAAACCACCTGTATGCTGTGGTGTTGCCTTGAGCGTACCCAATGCATGTCATAAATTTAAAGACATGACAAAGGTAGAATGCTATTTGAAAAATTGAAAATTACTTCTTTTGAGAAATATAAAGCTGTGCTTTTGGTGTATTAAGGTAAAAAAGCAGAAGCTCAAATCCATCACACTTATAGCAGCATGATCCCTTTGTCAGAAACCTAAGTTACACTGCAAGTATTTATTTCTATAATAATGTTATTCTTGGACTACAGATATCAGTTCTGCTCCTGTTTGTGGGTAATCTCTTGAATGCTCCAAATTAATCCCATGGCAGCAGCTGAGAGAACCACGGTACATCAGGGTTGCTATCGCTCTGAACGGCTTTTTTGTGTCACCCTTGACTTTCCAAATATGCCACTGCTATGTCTAGCCACATTCCTCTTGAACATTACAGAGACTGTGTAGAATCTGTAACTCTTAGAACTAGCTAGTGAAATCAATCCTGTAGCTCTTTCCAGCAGCTCTCCAGAATGTCTATTTTTAAGTATAATGACCAATCTCTAATCTTCTGCTTTTGTTATTCTCTTTGTTATTGCTATAAGAATTTAATTTCTTTTATTACCTCACAGTTGGAGGCAAGATATGTATGTAATGTAAGACACAAAATGATTTTACATTAAAGGAAGGCTTTTATTTCAAATATATGCTATTACAACAACTTTACAGGTTTTTTTTGAACAGTAGGACAATGGAATATCTTTGCTGACTCAAAAGTGGGATAGTATCCTCCTTAAAAGAACTTGTTAATATGTATTTTAGTTAATTACTTAGAGGCTGGAGGGAAATGGAATAGAGATGTGTTCAAACTATATTGCTGTTGACGAGACTTCTGCAACATTCTCCATCTCACAGAATAGAAGCCATGAGGCAAGGATGTTGTATCGTGGGTAAAGGTGGACTGTGGGCATTCTGAGTGCCAACAATGCATTTTATTTTCAAGCCTGTCCTGATTCAATAGAAGTATATTCATGGTTATAATCTCTGCAGGTATTCATATCTACTTCATTGCTCCTCATACATTTTTTCTTGAGAGAATATGCATTCTAACAGTTTTCCTCATTTTTCTAACAAGTAGTGAAACATTTCTCTATGGTATTCTGACTTAAAGTCATGGCATCATTTGCTTAACAAGTATGTATGGACTGACCATAATCTTGAAAGAAGCTATGCTGATTTTGTGTAAGGGTTAAGTTGGGCTACATGACTAAAATTCCTTTACATTTGACATGGAAGCTATAGGGAGTGAAGTATTTTAAAAGAAAAAGGGAAAATAATTAATATTAAAATCTAGTAACAAATGTTTATTTCTTCCCCATTGTATAATTAAATATTCACACCAAATAGACTAGAACTAACTCTGTGTTTATAATGAAAAATATAAAATATTTAATGTCAGAGTTATTCAGCTGGATTGTGGAGCAGACACAAGAGGACCATTTCCTCTTGTCTGTAGATACTTTGGGAATTTCTAGACATATATAGCGTTGTCCTTGGATGTTTTCACTACCCTTGGGAAGAGAACAATGCTCTTCACTCCTTATGTATTTATTGTTCACTGATTAACTGCTGTAGAAATAAGACTGACACTGAACATGTTCATTTAGAACAAGTTCCCTGGAGCCTTTTGCTCTATGCTTTATATTCCCCAACTTTACCTCCATCTGCAAACACTTTCCTTGATGACCAACATAGCTCTGCATGCAGTCTTGCCTTCACTGTAATCGTTCTTCTTTTCTCTAATGAAGTAGGTCATCATTCAGCACAAGTAACTCTTTCTTTTTTCTTGTCTTGATTCTTTTCAAGTTGCTCTCAACTTGCAAGAAAATTTCTGCTTTTCTAAACAAGTTCAATTTAAAGTGTAGATTTTTTTTGTGGAGAAAAAAATAACTTTTAGTTAATTAGTTAGATAACACAAAATAAATATTATTAAGAAAAATACAGGACACTAAGGCACTGTTTTTGTGAATAAATGATAAATGGGGGGCAAGGGGGAGTGTAGATAAGTTTGCTTTTGCTTCCAGAAAACATAAGGATAAATTTTTTTCTGTGTTTCTCATGGAAACAAAGAAAACTGGAATCAACTGATAAAGCTGAGTAGGAAGAATGTAGTCACTCAGTTCTCATTATTCAATGATGGTTCCACTTTTATTTTCTTCAACCATAATGTAGTCTGTGAACAAGAGGTTCTTTAATGCACTTATTTTACTTAGCTAATATACGAGCTTATTAATTTTTCATCTATCACTGTGGCATCACTTAATAAGTTTAAAATCCTTAAATAGACTTGATATAAATTTGGTTGTTTATGTACAGATCGATTTTATTACTAATCAAATACATTGTGAACTTTCTGAAAGCTATTCACCCATAGGAACTTCTAAGAATGTGATTTTTTTGACTTTTAAAAGTAAACTTTATAGAAAGTGTGAGTAGTGTTAGAGTTTTGTTCTAAGCCTTTTGCCACAAGAGCATGTCAGATACATACTGACACATTATGCAAATTTGTCAGTGCGATTTAGATCCTTTAATGACCTCAAGATGCTCCAGAATTACTTCAGATGCACATAGACAGTAAACAAAGAACAGTACATGGATGAAATTAGGCCAAAAGTCAAGATATATCAAAGAAATATGAGTGACAAATATGTAACAGGCAACATCAGTCTTCCTGGATGTCCACTATGTTGAACCAATGTAAATATTTGATGTGATAGGAAAAAAAATGCCCAGGAGCAGAAATATTTTCCTTAAGGAGGTAAAGTCCAGCTGTTGTTTGCTCCTGTCTCCCAAGCATAGCATGCAGTGACTCGGAGAGGTCTGGATGAAAGAAAGCACAGAAGTGTCCAGAACTGAGAGGAAAGAACAGTGATGTTCCAGCCCACTAAAATAAGAGCTTTGTTATTTCATTTTTATACAACAATCACAAAAATTTAAATAGTATACTTACTCTATCTGTAACGATCATCCCTGAGACTGTCTTAGGATAGGGGACAGCTCATAAATCTCAGAGATACAAAATAACTTTCTGACTATCATATTTTAACCAATATTAGGTTTTTAAATGTTTATGAATGAAGTTTTTGGGCTTAATCCCCTATTAATATTTGCAAAGGTTAAAAAAAATTATGGAGAAGGATGTATATAGCTGGGTTATTTACTCAAATCAAATCATTAGCTGAGCTGAAGTATAGTATTCTTTGAGCCAAAAGCTATTTTTAAGATCAAGTCTTTTGAAGTAGATTATTTCCCACTAAATTGTATATTCTTTGTTAAATCAGACAGTTCAGGCAGAAAATATTGCTGTAGTTTTACTCCAGGAGTAAGAAAGCCCTGCAGTCTGGACCATTCTCAGCTGCTGTTGATTTCAACTAGAGCTGGGTCATAACCTGGAGGAGGGACAGTTCAAGAACCTTTCATGTTCACCTGAGCAAAAAATTTCACTTTCCAAGTAGCCATTGTAGAAACCAAAGTTCAGACTAGAAGGTCAGGACTGTAGATAACTATAATAATTGATCTTTGCTTTCTCTAAAATTGTTCATCCGTACCAGAATCAACACATTAGTAGAGCAGCATGAGGAAGCTGCTATCTCTACAGCATCTGTTTGCTGGCTGGATGGCAGCAGTTCTCACAAGTACTATCAAGTACCTTTTGGCAACTCTCGATTCTCTTGGGATTCCTCATTAAGCCTCACTTTAAATGCAAAGCTTTACTGACACTCTGCGAGCCTGGGATGTCCTTACATAAATGAGATGACTAAGATCGAGTTTGGAGATGTGAAGCAGGAGCTGACACAGTAGCTCTGTTTTAATTTCTGTTCTATACACGTGAGCATTAACCAAAATGTAGTGACAAAAAGCTATTGCTACTCGCAGCTCTAAAGGAGCCGTGAAAATACAATTAGATCAGTTGATTTGTACTACTGCCCTCAAAATAGAACCTCTGCTACTTTCTGTGAATAGCATCAAGCTTGACCTCCCATTTTAGGGCTGATTCCCCTTAGGTGAAGAAAAATGTTTAATATCTGTATGTTTATGCAATGATGGAGGAACTCATGTACAATGGGGTACAATTATTTCTGTCAATAGAAGGATGAGGGCAAGTTTATCTAGAACTTTTATGATAGTCGGATGTGCGCTTTAGAATTGATTTTCCATTCGAGCCCTTGGTAGTCATATTTGGGTTTGAGAAATGGCATGAATAAAAGAATGATAAAAAAAATATTTTTAAAAAAATAGAAAAGTGGAAAATAAATTGCAGGCTTTAAAACTTCATAAGATGGATAATTATTTCAGAGTATATATAAATAAGCAGGTTAGATGGCTCCTGAGTAACTGGGATTTATGTTGGTCACGGAACCTTATCCATCAGCACCTCAGTTGGGTTCTGTGGGCCTTGATTCAGCAGCATGCTAAACCAAATCCAGCACTTTTTCTCTTATCTGTGCTTAAGTTGCTGCAGATTCTGTGTTCTTTTTTGTTTACTGTTTTTCCTAAGCCTTAATTTAATGAAAATAGCATTCCTCATTTTCAGCAGCACATTAAACTGCTTTTGTCAATATTAATTTTTATTCTATTAAGGCCAATTCACAATTTGACTTGTTTGCTGAAATATTTAGCAATGGGTTCATCTGAACCCATTGTCTTCCCCCTTTTAGCAATCACTTCTCCAGTGCACAGTATTAAGAGCTGGGTGATTTCCTTTTATCCAATTTCCATCTTGTTGTTGTTGTAGGTTTTGTTTGTTTGTTGTTTGGTTTTTTTTTCTTTTGTTGAAAGTGGTTATATGCTTATGACCAAAAAAAAAAAAAAAAAATCAAAATTCATTCTCCCTTAGCTGCCTGACTGTGGGAATAGGTTTAAGGAAAGTTTGGATTGTGTTGGATGTTGGTGTGAACCTCGCACAGCTTATGGGCTCTGTGCTCCAATCTCTGCCCTTGTGTGTGTGTGTTTAAAGCCAAGCAGTTGGGCTCACTTCTACTGGGGATTATTTTTATGATATCATGTTGAAAAGAAAGAGGGAATTTGTGGTGAAAAACAATGATATAGGTCATGGCTCACTGAAGTATCCAAACAATTCCTTTGGGGATTGCTGTACAGAATGGTGAGACTATTACCTTTGAAATTTCTGAGTTGTTATAGCTGTCATACCAAAACTCTGCTAAATAATAGAAATATATATGACTTTTTTTTGTTTTGTTTATCTGTAATGCTATTCATTACTAGACAACTGACTTGTTTGGGTGAGGTGAATGATCAATTATATCTTGAATCAGCACTGTGTTATGGCTTTCTAAAAAAAAAATAAAAATATATCCATCTATAGCATAATATACCTGAAAATCATCAAGACTGTGAATGGTATGGAAAATAGACCTTACACAGAGTATTGTTCCATACTACTTCATCCACATGTCTCTGCATAGTAGTGTTTTGACTGAGAAAAAAAAAAAAAGGCCACCTGTCTCTTTTTTAAATCTGTCAAGTGGATGTTTGGTGTATTTTGGGAAAAGGCAGGAGCACTAAGAGAGAAAAAAGAATCTTAATAAGTAAATGTCTTTGAAGTTCATTTAGCTCTATTAAACACAAAGACCTAAACATGTACAAAGTTTTACACTCTGTTTTACACAGAGCACATTTCATGCTAAGAGCTGGTGTCTATTTTAGTAAACTCTGCTCTCTTAATAAATGTAACACAGTGAGAAATTATTCTACAGATCCTTATATTAGGGGGTTTTATTTAATTATTTTTATTAGAGAGCATCAGGGATATGCTGGGAAGTGAGAGAACTGAGTTTAATTTCTGGCTTTTTGACAGTCTTGAATAATAATGGGAAAGATAATTAGAACAAGAACCTAAAGTGAATGAAAATATTGCCAGTGATTATAATGGGATCAGAATTCAGTCTGTTTCCCTTTCACAAAATGAAGATATAATAATGCTTACCATTCTCACATGGGAGTCATATGAATGAAAACATTACAATAAAAATAATATGGGTCAAGTTATTACCAAGTAACTATGAAATAGGTACCTAGTTATGACTGAGGCATTCAACAATCAGATCATCTTACCAAATTATTATTTTTCATGGATGAAATAGTGGAAATCTCTGAGGTTTCCCTCAAATTATAATTTAAAAATTGTCGAAAACTAGTGCTGATTCAGGGTCAAAGCATAATAACAAAAGCAAGTCACTGACTAATGCAAACCCACGGTGTGAACGCAGTACAGGCCCTTGCATTTAAATTTTGGTCATGAAAGCCAATGAAAACTTTTTTTCTTCCTTTTTCAGAACTCATATATTTTAATTTTTCTTAAGCTATCTGAAAGATTTGTCACTCTTTTCCACACACATCGTTTAAAATTCCTCTAACAAACCAAGAAAATATTTGCCCTCCTCAATGGTTTCTTGATTAAAACTCCAAAGACAAAAACTGAGATCATGGCCTGGATTAAGTACTATCCCTCTGTCCTTCTTCAAATTAACATGAAAGGAGGAAGAAAACATTAACATTGTTAATTTGGAGAAACAAAATAGGAACGTCAATGTGTTTACCACAACTGCCTTTTCTTGTGAGGGATACAAAAATACAACATCTGGGACTGAATGTTTTCAGTTATAGTGGATTGGAGTATACAGTCAAACTGAATTCAGTGAAATGGAAAACAGGTTTCATGGCAGCATAAATGAGTGAAAGGGAGCCATCTCAAGCTGAGAAGCACAGAAAAGGGCAAGACAATCATTCAAAGCCCATTTTTATATTTTTTTTTAAGAAAAAAGGTGATACTCATGTACTCTGTGAGGAAGTTTTAATGCTGGTGCACTGTTAAGAATGTTTAGAATGCATTAAGAATGCTTCTTACACCTCCTGAATAAGTTTTCTTTTTAAGTTACCATGGTGTTCCTTTGCCTTTTTGGTATGAAGTAATACATACCTTAATTCCTAATTAGAGAGGAAACAACTGTTTTTATTTCTCTTTCTCCTTTTTAAAAGCCTATTTTTATATTGCCTGCAGGAAACAAGCATGGAGAATATGGATAACTTAGAATTCTATCGCAGTTTTGTTAATATCCCTATAAAAATGAAATTAAAAAACAAAAAGGAAAAAAAAAACTCATCTCCCAGTTAATCTCTCAAGAGGATAAATTTTCTTACTTCTTTAGTTTCATCTTGTTATTCCTTTCAATAGCAAATTTAGTGAATTTCTCATAATATCACAGTAAGATTTATTTAAATGTTTATATAAAATTCAGGTATGGCAAATGAAATAAGAATTGTCATCCAGACTTTAGTCCTTTGCCAGTGTTTGACCAAGCTCAAGCATCGAAGTTCTTCAGAATTTTCTAATTCTGTGGCTGAAAAATGTAATTATAGACACTATTTCTGGGTTCTTCATAATGGTAAATACAGTTTTAGAAGGATGTCTGTATTTTCTGTAGTTAAAAACTCTGGTAAACTACTTTATGTTCCTGGATTACTGATGCCATATTGAGCTCCTCTGACTTCAGTGGGAAGCCACCTGAGAGTAGAGGATTCCTCCTAGACTGCAGCTAAAAATGTCAGTAGGGAAATGGTACAGAATAAGAAGTTTGTTTTACTCATAACATCTTGCAGACACCTGGTTAAATAACCAACTAACATATTTAAAACAGAAGTGCTTCTATTACTTCTATTACTTAAATATGTAAATTATTGCTGGAGGATGTTGTTGACTCTGAGTGGATAAATGGGCTCAAGAAGGGAATAGGGGAAAAAACCAACACCCTCAGCTCAAATTTCAGGTTGCCAAAAAATGCAAAGCGTACTTTAAGATTGCTCCACATTTGGTTTGTGTGAACACCACCCAAGATCACACATAATTTCCACAGTTCAAAAGCTGGGCAGCACATTTTGGTCCCTTTTTAGTCCCCCTGAATGCATCTTTTCAGCAAATGTCATATTTCTTTTCCAGTGGGTCAAATAGATCATTCAGGGCAAGAGGACCTGTCCTTCAGCATCCTTTCTCAGTTGCCAGGCAGGTTAACTTGTCTGGCCTCACTCTCTTTGACAGCTTTGGGGTTTTTTCCCTCCCAGAGAAAGGAAGACAAGGTAGCTACAAAAATGTCTTAATCAATTAAGCTTCTTAAAGACAGTGTTGTCTTGCCACAGATGTGGATAAATATTTGAAGCAAGAAAAAACCTTGAAAATTCGTTCTCAGGAAAGATTGAACCTTCCTTTGAGAATCTTGCATTCTTCTCTTCTCTGCTTCTCTGTTGGTCCCTGTTTCTATGGCAGTCTCAGACAAAATCCTTGCTAAGATACCCACTTACACTTCATTTTTGCTCAAACTAATTCATTTGTTATTATTACATTTAGTTCTATTTCAGGGATGAATCAACCTGGTCACTGCAGCAGGGCTGTGTTGTTTCCCATTTAGTATATTTTCCTTTGTTGCTTCATTAAGATCCCTCATCTCTTCTACTTTTTCTCTTCTGATTTTATCTTTATGAAGCTACGTCACGTAGGGTAACTCAAATCCACTCAGATGAGCATGGTATTTATGGATATTGATACAAATACTTGTTTAACTGCCTCCAGCAGCTTAGTAAAATAATCTAAATTTTTGAATATTTCACTTGTGTTTGCAATAAAAAAATTGAAATGAGGGCTCTGGAGTCAAATTTGCAAAACTTGAGAGAGCAGTGGAAATAAAACACGATAAAATCTGCTATAATACAAACGGCAAAGCAAGCACATCCTTTTTCTACATACCTTTTAACAAACTGCAGATCATGATGCTTTTCCAGCATAAATCATTAAAGAAGTGCTTTAACTCACAGAAATTGTTTAATCCATCAATAAAATACTGAATCAGTTTATTTGCCTTTAACCTGTGTGTTATGTTTTGTTTCTAAATTGAACTAATCAGTTATTCTTTGTCTTCATCTTTTTCCCCATCTCTGAAGTGAGCCTAATGCTTTCCTCTTAAAAATCCTGAGACTTAATTTATTAAAAGCAATTTCAGATCCTCAGGCTGGAAGCACCCTAGCAGTGCTGTGCATTTTTATTATTAGAATATTTGTATATTAGACTATTTATCCTAGGCGACAAAATGCTGTTCTCTTAATGAAGATTTCCTCTTTGGTTTAAACAGTTTAGGAAAACAGCAGCCAGCATAGCAGTCAAAATCCTCAAATTCTGCCACAAGGTGGTGGTGGGATAGCTGTGAGCATCATTCCACATAAACCAGGAATACTCTTTGGGGAAGGTTGTGTGATGACAGGGAGTTAAATGCTAAGACCTTGACAGTCTGCATATATAAAACAAATGTTTTCATAATATGAAAATTAGAACCATTCTTTTCTCTCAAGATTGCATAATTCTAAGATCATCATCCATCTGTGTATATCCTTTATTTTTTTCTTTTCACTTACTTTAATAGCTTTATTTTGCAACTTAATGTTTTTCCACCAGCAGGTGAAAGCATTCATAAATCTGTCACAAACAGTTGCCAATGAATATTCATATCTGAACTGTCTGATTGCAGTACTGTGACATTTTTATTTGATTCTTGCAAGAGAGTAAACTTAGATTTGCTTCATATTTCCTAATGCATCCTAATTGATACCTCAGCATTGTACTACTGGGTAAGTTAACTGGTAGCATCAAACTACTAGTTTAAAATATAGATGGACATGAATCAGTTTTAAAATAAAATGCCTAACTACAAGATAAAGGAGAACTACAAAGTTTTCTCATTTATTTTTTTTCTAAATTTGGCAAATAACTAGGACCTTTTAAAGCCAAAAGCTCCTACTGTTCAATCACAATACTTGCCAATTATTTGAGTGTTTATCTGTAACATGGAAGAAGAGAGGCAGTCAAATATTTCTATTCAGTTTGTCTCAATTATCTTTCCAGTATTTTTTTTATTATTCTCTACTGCTTTGTTATTTAGTCATCAGAGGAAAAGTCAGGGCTTGACTCCTTATAAACCACTGTCTTGGCTGCTGTGTTTAGGAAGTAACCCTTTTGTCCTTAAAATTTGTTGTGCCCTGAACTAGTATCTTGCTTTTGTTTTTTATAGTGAGTGTTCTCTCTATGAACTCTGTCACATATAACAAGAGAAGAGTAATTATTTTTACTTTTTATTCCCCCCAAGTACCAATCATTTAATCTGTGCTTACTTAGAAGGAAGCAGGAATTGTAATAATTTTTCAGTTTTGCATATTAATGCTATTTACACTTCTTTCCTCATCAGACTTTAGGCTAGGAGTCAAGGGAGAACCTTAGGGAAGCTGCATATATAAATCCCATAGAAATCAATAATATTTGAACACCTACCTTACAGTAGGTGTCTTTGGAAGTCTAGACTGCCATACTTCCCCTTAACTGGGAAGAAAAACAGAGTTAATGTAAAGGTAGGCAAGGAAAATATTCTAGTGGTGTTTCCCTTCAAGCAGTCATGAAAAGTCACCATAAAAATATGCACTGCCATTAATCTGTGGAAAGATAAGATCAAAATGAATGCTTGGACACACATGAGTGAAAGACACCGTTTGTAAGCAATTAATTGTGTTTGAGTGTGGTTTGAGTTCCTCACAGAGGAAACATTGTGTAGCTCAGGCCATGGGATTTACATCAGTGACAAGGAGTACAAATTAGTCTTTTAATAGTAACAGTGCCTTCCACTGTAGAAGTGCTTGGCCGTGCAGTGAGACCTTCAGTTGTGAGTCATTATTGCAAAACCATGAAAGCATTTTTACTCTGAAGTTGATGCAATCCAAATTACAGTTGTATTTTTCAAGGAAATCTTCCAGCCATGTCACAGGATGTGCTAGCTCTACTTGAAGAAGTGTGACATGATTTATCCCTTGCATATTAAGCATCACAGGCCAAATCTCAGGATTTATTGATCACAGGTAATTTAGAGATTGTGACTTATTTATTGTATTTATCACATGATAAGTAACAACACTTCTCTTCACTTTAAATAAGTTTGAAATTTTAAAAAAAAAATAATAAAAAGTTTTCATTCTGCATCACTAGCAGGTCCTCATCAGCTTGAAGATCCTGGCAGCTGGTGAATGAAATTGGTATTATTCATTAGCCATTTGAAAAGCTAAGTCAGTTTTAAAAACAGAATAACAACTACTGGGTCAGTTAGGCATTGCTGAAATTAGATCTAAAATTAAATCAGTAAAATCAAAGCTACATTTATGAAACAAGGAAATAGGATTTGAAAGCTTCCACTGCCAGGAAGAGGCAAATCAATCCAGCTGATGTTGTTTAATAGCAGTTTTACATAACTTAACCATGAACATATATGTGTAAGAATTAGATTTTAGGTGTCAGTCATGAAGAATAACAAAATGTTTTCAAGAAACAGGTTTACGAATGGATGCAAAACATGCAATTCTGCTTATGCCTAGCATAGGGGATACTTAGCCTGCCCAGAACAGGAAACAGAGGATTAGTGGAAACAGACTGACTCCAGCAGCTGATTTCATGAATCTTTTTTGATCAGTCAGGTATCTGGTGCTTCTGCTGTTTTTATACTAGTGCCCAGAATCATAGGAGAAGTCAAGATCTTTAGGAATAGTTTATCTAAGTGACATAGATTTCAAGGTTTGTAGGTAGATTTTCAAATTAATGCCATTTGATCCCAACTGAGCACTGTTTGCTGGAGAAAAAATTAGTCTCTGGCAATGCGTTTTTCTGAGGTACGTGAATAGACTCTGGTGGAAGGTGATATTTTAGACGGGATATGATCTTTGCTTTGTTCCATACAGTTTTTTAAGGAAATTGCAGGTGTGTTCTATCTTACTGAAATCGGACTGATTTTTGTTTGTTAGTTTGTTAGTGGGGTTATTTTTTGTTCTGAAATTGGGTTTTTACCATCAGTAAAATGGAGTTTTATTTTTAAATAATCATGGACAAAAGGAGTTCCAGTTCACCCAGAGAAAGGTTTGGGTAAAGGTGTGTTAGCCATCCATTCTGTGTTGCCAAGTAATCCATGGGAATCTCAAATCTGGTTCTTCATCTCCTTTTTCTCTCCGGTAGACCCAGTTAAAATCTTAGACTTATGCAATATCTCTTAATTTATTAGTATTTTCTATAGAATTAAAGTGCATTGCATTGACTCTCACATTAACCTTGTGTAATGGGAACTGTATTTGATGAGTCATTCATTTTTCAGGAGCAACTGACATTAATGCTTTCTACTCCACAATGTAAAAATTGACTTGAAGCTGTTTCTTCCTTTTTAAAATGTAGTTCTTGGTGTGAAAACAATCCTGATATTATTACATTTCCCTGCACCATGCTCATTGGTTATTTTCACTCGGGACTAAGGGAAAGGCAGGGAATGGGCAAAGAGCAGGAGTGAAGTGCAAACCTTAAGCAAATGAGCTGACTCATTTAAGCAAAATGAGTGACAGCCATACGAGCTGTCCCACTGCAGGACAGGGATGGGCTGTACATTTAAAGAGGCACAGGTCATGGAAGGCAGTGCTAACTACACTTAGTTAAGTGTGATTTCTTAGAACAATTCAAATTATTATGCAGAGAGTAAAAAAAAAAAAAAGGCCTGCAGGTGACTAGGGAAAAATACTATAATTTCCCATTCAAACTTGTACAGAGTGCCAAATTCCAGTGACTTCCAAATGAAGCTCTTCCATCCTTTATCAAGGGCTTATATGAAAAGTTGGGATGCCACTCTTGATTGGATAATTACTAGTCTTTTATTAACTCCATTTTTCTGTAACAAAATAAGCAGAGTATGGTGAAGAAATTATGATGAGGACATATTTGTATAAACCAATTTCTAGGGTTTTTCTCTAGTGTAGCTATTTGGAACTCCACCATTTCATTGAAGAAAATATTTGTGAATCCTAAAAGCTTATTGAATGATTACTGATCTAGAGCAGCAAAACTCTAGAAAATTAGAGATGAGATAAAAATGAGATTAGAAGAGATATGAAAGTCATGACAGTATTTAATTCTTAAGGATACCTGTAGAGAGGGCAGGATTTGTTTATTAACCAACACAAGGTATAGATTGAATTAACAATTCTTATTAACAATTCAAACACATCAATTCCTTTAAAAAAGACCAAAACAGCCAAACATTTTGAGTCAAACCCAAGGCGGTGTTATGCAACATGCAAGGCTGGATCTGATCCCAGAGTAGTTTCTTATGGATCTTGACCTTTACCAATGTTAGTAAAGAAGGTCTTTTTTTTTTTTTTTCAGTAACAGTTGAATCAACAGTACAAATGTACTACGATTTCAGTGTTGTTACTTCTTTTCCTCTCCTATGTGGTCTGCCAAACACACAGGAACTTTTGAGCAGATCCGTTCTGTTCGGCTTCACCAAGCAAATTGCACTGTAATAGCGTCTATTTGATCTTTCAGTACCTAAAAACTGCCTAGAGGCTACATGTTTCACTTCATTTCTTTGGATCAAAGAAAGGGAAGTCTAGGGTTTTCAAAGCACATCCAGACTCCAAGTGGTGAAAAGTGTTCTTTTGATTTCAACCATCCAGAACAAGCAGAGCAGATTTAGTATGAACCCCATTAGTCACCACACTCTCTTCCATTTAATACTCAATGATTTTCTTTCCAAAGTAGTAGGATTATAAATTTGGCACAGACAGTTTACTATTACGCCCTGTAGATGTTTAACAAGGTCCATATAAATAAAGGTTCAATTTTAATTACATCCTGGTTTTATGAACAAATTTTTCCTAGTGAAGAAACAGATTTTGGTTGACAGGAAGATGTATTCATGATGTGCTCTCCTCCCAAGGCTGTTAATTTGAGAAGACTCTGGTTCCCAATGCAATAAAATCCAACTAGAACACTATCATATAAGGCTGGAATTATCTAAGGTAGAAGCAGTAGTAATTGCTCTCTTTCTCGTAGTGTCTGTACATTATCTTTGGAAATGAACCTTGGGAAAGCTCTATCAATTGTGGCAACTTTAGGAACAGTTGTATTTGAATCTGAAAGAAAAGAGCATTTTTTTATCCTGATATCACTTTTTGAAGTGAGAAGCCTTAGGATGCCTAAAAGAAGAATGTAAGAAAACAGACTGTAGAAGATGGGTTTCCCCCTGTTTTGCTCCAACCTTCTAAGAAATGTTTAGATTTTATAGGTGAATTTTCAGTGATGAGCAGGTCTGGTGATTTCTAAACAAAAACAATATTTCAAACTATAACTATGAACTGAAAAGTTCAGCCAACAGTATTGTCCTTTAAAAAACTGAACAAATCAGGAGAAATTAAACTCCAGTAAACTGCTCTACTTTGTCAAAAAGATGACCTGGCTGATCTAATGCAGCTCCAGTTTGAGCAGAATTATGGCTACCGCTCTTTGCCTTTGAGTACATTCAGTTGACCTTTTGCAGTCACTGTATCATGCAGTACATTTTAGCTGCTTAAAATGCAAAATATCCGTAACTGACCCATAACTTTTAGGAAAATAAATTTTTTTTCATCGAGGTCAAGGACATATTAATGCTGTGCTGTAAATAGCAATAGTATTTCAAATCCATTTGAAATAACTACTGTCATTTATTTATTTATTTGCTTTGAGGATTTGCAAAAGTGCATCTTTGAGACAGTTATTTTGAGCTGTATGGTACATTTCCTTTCTAGGTTCAACCCACTTCTGTTCAACAGGTATGAGAGGCACACATGGAGTACAACCCTTACAACAGTATACTTTGGGAAATGAGTTCTGCATAAGAAAAGTAAAAGAATTTTGCATATGTAATTAACTGAATCAAATAGCTGTCAAAAGAGGATAATTTCCAGAAATTGAGTAGTAGCACCTGCACAACTGAACAACTGCTCTTCATCCCGTGAACTCCTTGAGAGTCTGATCTAGTTCAGTCATTTAGCAAATGAGTTAATCACTCAGCCCTTCCTACTGGTTTTACAACAGGGGATGACTTAACTGACCTCAACTATGTAGCTAGAGCAACTTCTCATTAATAACTTGTTTCTTTGTGACCTGTGTTCCCTTTGCTTCCTTTTAATCCATCACTCCGACACTGAATTCTCTAGGAATTAAAAACCGCCACTGAACAGTAAAATATGCATTTTAATAAAATTATTTATTTACAAAAGGAAAAAAATTATAATCTGTGCTTCGCTATCTTGCACTTCATCTTAGCTGACTTGCCCCTGAACTGCGGCTATGGTACCTTGTAATGTGTAGACACAAGGTAGCCTTTAATCCAGGCGTGGAATTCAGATAAAATCTGTTCCTGTGTTTTTCTAGTTTCATGTAGCTCTATTCCTCTTGAGTCAGTACATATCCATTTACATATTTGAACACTGTGTTATGTATTTGGTGGACATTTATACATGATAAAATGCCCCCATAAGGTTTGTAAGCAGATGTTAAAGCACTCAGCCCAATCTTCAGGTTTAAATAGTTCATGGACACCCTCATCTGAGCTTCAGGCCAGGATTTTTCCTTAAATGCTCATAGTTACTTTCTTCAAGGTATTAAAATTCTGGGAGATAACAAATAGAGGTTCAATATTAGTTCTTTGCAAACTGCCTGGCTTAACCTAAAATGCTACTGGAAATTTTTCTTGGCATAATAGACTAAGTAATTTGCTTCTCTGCCCTACCCCACCCAAAATACGAACTCTAAAATAAAAGTAATCTTTTTTTTTTTCTCCTTTTTATTTCTTTTCTTTTCTAATGCTATCCAGGACACCTTGATCTCTGATTTTTCAATAGTTTCATCATCTGGATATGTGTTACAGCAACCTGCCTTTACTAGAGTAACCATATACCAAAAAGCTTTAAAGGTTAAAAGGAAAAAAAAAAGAAAAAGATAATATTGGATTTCAAGAAAATGAATGTGAAAGGTAATATCTCCCTCTTTATCACACTTCAGTCTCATGTTAAGCGAAAGCAGATGTACTCTCACAGGCCAATCGAAAGATCAGTAAGGTCAGCAGGGTCTTCGGTAGTTTCTGTGAGCTTTTGTTCGTAGTTTCTCAGCTAGCCTATCTCTAATGTTTTCCAAGTCTAGGGACCTGGAAAACATTTTGGACCAGAGAATTGTGGCAAATATGTTTTATGCCACAAAGTATAAACAAATTGTGAGATCATTTAACTATCCAACCCTGCAGCCGTGCTGCAACTTGGCAACAACTCTCAGCATCACTGTGGGGCTCAGTCAGCAACCTCTAAGGCTGTGCAGATCTGCTGGTCCTCCCAGACATAGATCCCAACATCTCATTCAAATGTTCTAACCTACAACAATAATAAATTACCTCACATCCAAGAGGCTCATATTGTAATTGGAGTTTGGGTTTGTAACAGGTGGGGTGTTCCACAAGCTCATGTGATGCATTATTTTATCAAGCAACACACTTTCTTATCATCATTATGCATTCAATTACCCAAAAGTATTATCTTTTCAGTTTCATCTGGATTTTGTACCTAATTAGACAAGCCAGTCACAAGTCAGTAGATTTTATACTTTCCCTGACTCGTTCATTTTGTTCTCTTGGGTCAACTGTTATGTTCTGGAGGAACAATTTGTGTCTCTGGTTTTCTTTACGTTTCTTTATGTTTATTTCAACTTTAGCCTTGCTACCTATCCTCTCCCTCTCTTTTCAAGCTATCACCCCTGTTGCTTCATAGAAGTTTCCATTAAGAACATTTAAAAGGTTATAATTTTGGAATGTCAGGCTAATGCAGATAAGAGTGGCAAACAAATCTTACAAAAACAGCAACAACGGGAGCCAGTTCCAGAGGACTGGATGTGCCACATAGTCCTGGGAAATAGTGGTAACAAGAGACAGGATTAGAAAAAAAATAGTCTAGTCAAAGTTTCAGCTAACAGCAAATATTTCCAGCACTGAAAACCTGAGCAGGGAGGAGACACTATCCAGTATGAACTCATGATAGACTTTTTTTAAGGCTTTGCAATGTATAGTTTAGAGAACAAATCTTGATAAAAGATGCATGTGTTTACTAAGATAAATTTCATCTTAGTCTTACAGTATACATTCAGTTCTGATTTTATTGAAAACCTTTCAGTCTATGAGGATTCTATTGTTGTTTTAATTACCTGTACAGATTGATCATAACAGTTTTCAATAAATATTTGGTTGACTTAATTGCATTTAGTCAGGTATATTGCTTGGAATTGCTTTTGTTATCCCAGTGGTGATTATCTCTTCCAGTGAAAATGTTTGTGAGTAGTGACATAAGATATCTGTCAGTCATTTTCCATTACAACATGTGAAAGTAAAGGCATGTTTTTCACAATACTACTTAGCTAAATTCTAAGAGATATCCGGGTATTTTGACAGGGTTGCTAAGTACTTCTCTAAAAAGCAGGACTGATACATATAAGGAAATGTTATATTTACATGCATTATTTTTTAAAATCTCCAACAAGGTTTTCTTTTCCTTTGACAAATAATCTGCACAACACCAAAATATAAGCTGATTTTACAGATGTTCCATATATAAATAATATAATTTGACAATAACTTGGAATTTGGAAACAGAGATAAAAGAGTTTTGAAACATTTCTTCTTAAGAAATCAGTAAGATAAAAGGGAAGCCAGGTATAACTGTAGGAATCACAGTCCAGTCATATTTATTACAGAAAAATGGATACACAGAAGAGATTTGTTCTTATTACACAGCTGGACATGAAATTCAATTTCTTGGTGAGGCATAATGGGTACATGAAAGGTAAATTTCCATATTAAAATATGCAGTTTTGTTGTATTTAATATACGTGTTGGCTTTCGAAATGATCATCATGAGTTATAAAAAAAGTCTGTTTCAAAATTATCTTAATCTTAAATCTAAGAAGAGCTAACTGAATATTGTCTCAAGCTAGAAATGTCTGTAAATGAGGATAGGCATGATGAAAAGATCAACCCACAACCCAGCTACATATTATGCATTTGAAAGTTAGCTGTTGAATATCTGAGTTTCAATCTTTTGTTCAACACAGCAAGATTGCAATAAGAGTTTTATACTTTTGTCATAGGCTTTGCATCCCTATCAGCACCTCACAAAGCAAAATAAGCTTTATTTTCTCTGTCTGCAGGTTGCAGTTGCAGATTAGCAGGTTACTTGAAAAATTAGTGCCCAGGTTGATTCATGAGTGTATAAATGGCCGACCTTTCTGCTCTGGGAACTCCCTGTAAATAACACACCAGAGTAAACTCATGCTATAAATCTGCCTGTTATTTATGGCCCCAATCTGGTATTGCTTGCAATATTCAGAATACATACTGCTGCTGGCAGTTCAAGAAGCTTTTGGACAACACTCTCAGGCCCTTGATGTGATTCTTGGAGTTTTCCTGTGCTGGACCAGGAGCTGGACTTTGATGATCCCTGTGGATCCCTTCCAGCTCTGGATATTCTATGATCCAGAACTGTTTACGGGAGTGCAGCACTAGACAAAGTAATTTTGTAGCCCAGATAAAGCACTACAAAGAGTTTTTGATATCCACTGATGATGGGGCACTTCATAAATATTAAATCCCTGCTGAGAGTAAGTTTGTATCTCCCAGGATGATGAAAAACACTTTATAAATATATTTTACCTTTCTTAAAGACTTGTTTGAAGGTACAAAATGGTTAGGTTTGAAGAAAAAGGACCTCAGTAAATAGATAAGTATTTTTACTTTACCAAATCTTCCTGTAGTTTCCAAACTTGGAAGAGAAAATGTGTAATAAAGCTTTCTTTGTAGTTTGGATGAATTGTCTAGAGACCTATGGTACTGGTTTATTGAGAAATATATAGGTTATCCAAGCAGATATTGGTACTCTAAAGTTATTTTTCTTGCCAACATCAATTTTCAGGGCACAATAAACTTTAATTTTTAATGCTCTAACTCCAGATCCTGTTATTAGGAATAAGTATTCTATTCTCTCAAGTTTAAGATGGGTGGTTTATAATCTACTTACAGATTGCCCATTCTTGGCAAAAACAGGTTACAGTGATTTAAATTGTATTGTTAAATGTTTAATAATGTTGGGATCACTCTCCAAATTTGTTATATTTGTTTGTTTGTTGAAGTTGGACTTGTTGTAGGGCAAAACCATATTAAAAAACTAAGGTAGGTCTCTGTATATCCTTTGTTGAGAGGAAGAGGGATTTGATTTACTGTTTCCTCTGTAATAGTACATTACTGAAAAATACTTAGGGCAGAGTCACAGCAAATGGCACTTGAACTATTGTCAGGCAGAGATAGTCTTTGCCTAATACCTGCTGTTTAAGTGAGCTTTGGCTACTTGTGTGTAGCTCTCAAAGCAGAGTTTCTCCCTGTTTGTGGGGTGGTACATTGCACCCTGTCCAAAAGCTCACCTAATGTCATTATTTCCTGTTTTACTAATTGCACAGGTGGGAGGGAGGTTTGCAAGGGAGAGGTATTTTCCTCCTAGACTTCTACTGATACTCA
Source organism: Formicarius rufipectus (assembly GCA_013399695.1). Lineage (NCBI taxonomy): Eukaryota > Metazoa > Chordata > Aves > Passeriformes > Formicariidae > Formicarius > Formicarius rufipectus. Next base: position 557,845 of record VXAU01000750.1, read on the forward strand.
TAGGGCAGAAGCTCCACACTTTTCCCATTCTTTCCATGGAGATCTTTGTGGTTTAGACTGAAGGTGAGGTCCTGAGGAGGGTGATTTCAGAGATGAGTGTGTAATTCAGCTAATATTGGTGGCTGTGACAGTGACAATTCTTGAAAAAACGTGTCTTTACATCTCTTGGGTCACATAAATTAGCCCAGCCTTCATGCAATTCCCAAACTATACACTGTATGAAACAATATTCCACTGGTGACATGAAAACCAATAAGTCAGATGAGGATGTCTTGAGGATCATGAGCAATTCCCAATAAGGTTACTCTGAGAATGCATCTAGGTGCCTCTTACATTTTTAATGTTTCTGTGTTACATTTATCCCTGAATTAAAGGAAAATCCTAGCAAGACAGTGCTACCTTGGGCTAAGGACTAATAGCTTGTTCAAATCCTGCTCTATGTGTGTCATCCTGGACAGACTAGTTAGTCTCCCCTTGTCACCTGTAACTTCTGATGAGGTTAGAATTGTAAGAGGTTTGGAAATGAAGAACTTGGGTACTAAAGTTTTCAGGAAAATAAACCTAGAAAAGCATCTGCTGGAAACCCTCGCAGTTCCACCACTGCACAGAATGATTTGTATCATGCAGCTCTTTTGTGTTTTTAAACAAAGCCAAATGGCAGAGCTCAGCTGAGTGGAAAAATCTCTGCTGTGGTCTGTACTCATCCATCATCCCTGAGAGGTAGGAGAGCAAATCCCACCTCCAAAAAATGTCACCACATCATTTTCTCCCCTTCAATCCCTTTGGCAAGGCAGAAGGCATGTGGAAGCGCTTATGCAGCACACTGGCCTGGGTTAGCTTGCCCCAACCTCACGACCCTAACACAATTCAGATTTTTGGGTTCAGGAGATCATTATTCCTACCTTCTGGGTCATATTATTCATACAGTTTTAGGAGGTAGGCATAAGTCTATAGTGTTTTACTTTCTCAGTAACATCTACATTTTAGTGAGGATTATATTTACTTGTATAAACCCTAAAAGTTTATAGAGAGCAAGAAAATTGCATCCTTTTCTTTTTTTCCCCCTTTTTATCTATTGCTTCTCTCTCTGCTAAACATTGTAAATTAGAATTATATCGTTTACCAATTAGCAATATGAAGAAATTTGTGGAGGAAAACCATTTTGTCAAGAGAAGGTTTAGGGGAAAATACAGACAGGCCTTAACCACCATTTGTGTTGCGCATCTTGCTGGTCTCTGGGTTAATTCATGTCTCCTTTTTCTCTTTGTTTACAACTTAGTTTTACATGGAAAATGCTTACACTGGGGGACATTTATACATAAATTATTCTGCTTAAGTTTTGGCTTTCTGTAAACACAAAAATTACTACCAGAATTAGTAATTCCACTCCTGAATACACAGTGCAGATGCATTGCACACAAGAATGTTGCTTATTAAATTAACATTAAAGGCAATTATCTCTGGCATTTCTCTGAAGATTTTGGAACACAATGTAATAATAGCTTATCTTCTTTAAATTCAGTGTGGCCCACTTAATCTGACAATGTATAAAACAAAAATGAGCAAGTTATGTGAGAAAACATGACTTGCCCTTCTTCTCGGAAAGACCTGCCACATCCTGATTGAATTTGAACGTGTCACTATGTTTAAAAGTGCTAGCTAAAATGTTCTGGAAATTCAGTGCAAGAAAGCTGGGATAGGCTTACTGTCAGCTAACAGAATTAAACTGAAAGCAAGTCTCCTCATTTCTTTCAGTATTTTAGAGTATATTTCTATTGTAATTCATTTTAATCAAGAAAAAATACATGAATTTGGGAGAATGCAGAGTGGTTGGGCATGTTCTGTAAGAAGCAGGAAAGAAGAATATGGCTGTATATGGCCTGGCAGTTCAGGGAGACACACTTGGCAGGGTTTTTTACTGCTCTGGAAAAGCGTGTTCTTTGTACAGACATCTGCTCTGTTGCCTATATTCTGATTTATTTTGGAGCTGAAGTACTGGCCTGCATGTGGGCAGGGGAGCTGGTGTGCCTGACGTTTCAGCCTTGCTTCCCTAACGCTGCATGTGGAGAGGGAAAGATGAGAAAGAGGTTTCCTCACCCCTTTCCACTAACAAGAGAGAGTGGGAAAAGTGCCCCAGATTTGTAGGAGGAATCATTGGTTGCATTGTGGTTTCTTTTGGTTTTAATTAGTTGTCAGGCTGCATTTGTCTTTTTTCATTTTTTTTTTAATTTTTATTTTTCCTCTCAATGTTGATCTTAATATATTTCTCTCATTAATTCAGACCCTCCTCAGCCCCATATATTTATGCACTCTACAAAGTCTTTTCCTAGCCAGAATATTGCAGAAGTATTAGATAACCTGGATGTCTATTTTCAGGCCAAAATCAGTTGCGAAAAATGTGGGAAGATTGAAGCAAGTTATTTATTCATTAGAAAGAAGTCAAGGGAAAGCAACAGGAATAGTTCTTAAACTGAATCATTTAAGGGCAGATTTTGTATGTTTCCTGGGGACCCTTATGCCTATAAATAATTAATGCCCTTGTATGTTTTTGATTTCTTTCTCTGAAAATGCTTTTTTTTATGACCGGGTCACATGGTCGGAGTTATCCTTTAATGTCCTTTAATGTATTTTTTCACTTTATCATTTTTCCATTTTGCTGAGGAATACATTAGCCTTTGCTACTTACCCTTGAAACATCTACTTCAGCAGCAGGCTTTGAAGAGGAAATGAATAGCAAAATGGTAGTTGCATCACGTATACTTGGGGGAGGAATTTTACCTGAACGATTGAAAATGTCCAGGAAAAAATATTGTCTTTTCTGGCTTACATGTAATTTCTTAAAATGCCAACTATGTTAACTTAAGACCAAAGTTCAGTAAGCAACACATCTCAGATCATTCATACATCCAAGCTTGGATTCCGGCTTGTGCAACTGTCCTTCTGTATTTTCTCCCATGTCTGAATTTTGACTTATTTCTTTATGTTATGTAGTGAGGCATAAAAATGCCTCTGAAATTAATGGGAAGTTTTTACAAAGAAACTTCAAAGTCAGGAAACCAAAAGTACATTTTGAAACCCTTCTAAAATATGTATCCAAATTGGACACTTGTAACTTTTTAGGCTGCTAAAGTTTTGAAAACAGATCAAAATCTTTATTCTGGCCATTTTTCGGGGACAAGACACCTACTGACATTGAAGGATGCCTCAGTGATGACTTCACGATTAGTTTCCCTGGAAAGATTGATTGTTCAGAGGAATTAAAAGTATTCCCTTTTATATATGCATACATATTTATTTATTTAACCAGTGCTGCCTCTCCCCCCTCAGGAGAGTTTTCCTACATTAATTGCCTCTGTGCTTAGATGCCTCCAATTATTAACCTGCAGGTGTCTCTAATCACTGCCTATTCCCATTGGGTTTAGGTTGTGGGCTATTAGCAGTGGTGCTTAAATACAGCACACATTATGTGGCTTTTGTTTACTGTTTTATCCCTGAATTTGGCCTCAAAGATGCCAGAAAACAATCATCAGCAACCACTTCTTTCCGCTCCTGCAGTGCCTTGGATCATGTTTTCCTCCTTCTCTTCTTTCTCAGGGAAGCATTTGAAGAGAGTAAGTAGTCTAAAGCGAGAAGTTTTCCAAAGACTATTCCTTATTATTGAACTTGGAACACAGTCTAACCATTCAACACTTCTGCTTTCCAAAACCATAAAAATCCCACTTGGGAAACCTACATAGTTTTGCTAAAACTGCCGAGCTGGGATATTTGAAAATGTAAGAAAGCAGTGGACTCTGTCTTCATTTGTATGGGGTTATCATGACTTACTCAGCAGTAAAATTGTATCTAATTATGTTGGTACTAGACTGAATCACTTTTAATTGATTAATTGTAATTCACGTGCAGATTAACAGCTTTTAAAGGTCAAAACCTTTCAAATTGCAGTGAGTACTTGTTTATCTCTGCCTGTGCTGTGTAAACCTGGGATTTTATTGCAGTCTGAAAGCGACACCATAATTACAGATTTGGAGGCCGAGAAAAATTGATTAGCAACCCAGGCTGGTTAGGAACAAAGGAACTGGGTCTGGTTGTTTTTCTTTTCTCCCTCCTGAAACGCATGAGACTTGATTGTATTTTAGAGCATGAGATTTTGACAGCCCAAGGTGTTTCAGAACAGAACAAGCACTGTTTAAATAAAAGACGTTGTTGATTGTGAAGCCATCACTCTGCATACAAATGCATATCCTTCCTTTAAATTCTGGATGGCATGAGATACTGGCATTATCACTTTTTAAACAAGACGCATGCTGTTTCAAAATTAGTTCAACGATGTTTAATCTAATATTCCATTATACTTTGTTCTTCCTCTCACTCAGGTGCTAACATAGAACACTACTTTTTGTGCATGACCCCAAGGGCCTCAAAGTGGTTGAATAAAACATGCTATTTTCACCTACTGGAAATATCCCAAACGTTTTCTGTACTCTCCAAGCAGCATGTGATTTTTATCACTTTTTTAAAGTACTGTAAGTGACAGAAAAAAAATGAAAAATATGGAAGTTTTTGTTCCTTGTAGAAATGAAAATACATTTTTTCACAATAAGAAATATGCCCTTCTGAAAGGAGGAGTACTTATTCTTTCTGCTTTGGAGGGTTGATAAAGGAAAATATCAACTTGTTGTTGCTAGCTATTTGATATGTCTCATGACAAAATTAGCATTCTGCATTTTTGAAGGATTGTTTTCCTGACCCCTGATTTTATGTTGAGGTAGAGAAAATATTCTCCTTAAGCAAAATGAAAAGCCTCTTTGGAACACTGTTTCTTGTCTGCTAATTTGCCAGCAGAAACTGAATAATAACCATTCCTGAAATATTCTCTTTTGCATAGAAGAAATTAAGGAGACAGTGAAAGTTGCCTGATTTTTGGTTTATAATTAAGAGCACAATGCAGTTACTCAGAGAAAAGAGAAAACAGAGACCAAACTTGTTCAAGTATGTGTGTACATATATGTATATATATCCATTTAACTCTTTGGGTCAAGTAAAATACTATGGGATTGGACCTGAAAGGTATCAAGATTCATCCCTGTTATGTTGGGTTTATTACAGACAGGTGTCTTTACCACAGCTTAGACTCTAATGCTAAAAAACCACCTTTGGTGGTATCTTAGTCTTACTGAACTTGATGTAGATTTTCAAATTTCAAAACATTTTCATAAGGACCAATGTTAGTGGGAAAGTGGGACAGAAAGAATAAATACATCTTGCAGGAGTAGGAGAGGTTGAGAAAGACCACAATAGCAGTGAAGTCTATTTAAAGTTGTTTAAATGGTTTTTCAGGGCAGGATATTTTGCGAAGACTCCTATCACTCAGAAATTGAGACAAGATAAAGGATTAAAAACAGAGGAAATTATCAATATCAAAGTGAATTTTGTCATGGTTAGGCTGATTAACAGAGTCAGAAGAGTGTTACTTGGAAGATATCCCTAACAGTAGAAAAATATTTATAAATATTAACTACAGATGTTTTCATTCACTGCACAAAGAGCAAAAGACACAAATGAACCACGAGTCACTCATGAGTTTGTATTCCATTTATTTCTGGGTGTTATTAGGATAGTCAGCAGTGCCTTGTCAGCCCACATTTTGGAGGCAGAAGAGACAGCCAACTCACCAAAAGAAACCACAAAAAAGAAAGGAAAAGAATAAAAAAGGGAAAAGAAAGAAAAAAAAGGAAATGGGGTGTTCAGTGAAGGGAAAATTATTGCCATAGCCCTGTCTTAGGCTGCAGTTCCAGGGGAGCTGCTGTGGCACCAGCTCTCCCTGCAGGCCCCACTGCTGCTCCCCAGGACTTCTTAGGTGGTTTCTCTGATGCTCCCCCTCCACGAGCAAGATGTTGAATCCAGTGCTCAGACGAGGCTGAATTTTTACACACATTTCATACCCCTTCCTGTTGTCCAGTGCTAAACCCTGCACCGCTTTCTGAATGGATTGAACTAAACTCTCATCCTGCCTGCAAACGCCATATATTGAGGCATGGTATGAAGTGCATACTGAGGGAAAGGAGACACCATTATTTCTGATAGTCATGCTGATTATATAGTGGCTAAATTTAATTTTCATTCATCTGACTGTTCTAACAATGAAATCAATTTAAAAGTCACAATTGTCAGCAACTTGGCAGAACAACAGTAAACATCTAGGCAAGATTGGCAAGGGAACTTTGAGACATTAAGAAAATGTGCATTTAAACAACATTAATCCTCACTTTCTTTATAAGCTCTTCCCCTTCTAGGCTACTTGGAATTTAATTTGGCTCTGGCTTAAAGGACTTATGAATGGAAGTAATTTAAAGATGGATGGATGTTAATTTAAAGATGCCATCATTTTCTGACAGAGTCGGGTACTGAAGTGTAAAAGAAATGCCTAACAAAGATACTGTGTAATTAGGAAATGCCAGTCAGACAACAGTTTGATAAATTGATGGGAAAGAGACATGATGCTTCTAATGGCCTCTAGTGTCTCCCCAATACAACATATTTGATGAGCTAATTTCTGCCATGGTGTACAAAGCAGATTTCCTAAATTGTGCTACACAATTGTATATGTTTCTACCTTAAATGGAAGCACTTTTTTTAAATAAGAGTAATATCAATATTACTTCCACTAAGCAGTAATGTAAATTGTTTAATATATAAACATTAGTGTGAATTGGAAAATTAATTAAAAGAACAAATCACTATAATTATGATAAATAAAGCTTATCGTTATTGCTAGCATGCTTCTCCTGCAATCTGTCTAAATGAGAGGAAATTATATGCCATCAACTTTCCCAAGAGCTAAAGTCTCATTTTAAGAATCAGGTATGCCACATTGAAATTAGACAAATATCTGCTTAATCGGTATCATATTTGAAGGAGGATTACAGCAAGAGGCTGACCCTGTTTTGCCACCTGTTCTGAACAGACCCAATACATTTCTTATCCCATTTAAGTCAGTGACTTTTGTCCCTGGGTCTCACTCGTGGTGGCTAATTCAGTCAGATATCAGAGAAGGTAATTGTTATACTCTAATGGTAATGGACATGTAGCCATTAAATGTGCAATGCTTTTCAAACTGGGCTGTTGGAGTTTGTTCATTGCTGTGCTATTTTTTTACCCCAGCCTTCAAAATAGTTTTTCATGTTCACCAGATACTGTGAGAGGGGAAAAAAAAAGAAGAGAATGTTCTAAAAGCTTTGCTGAACTCTTAGAAAATATATCATCTCTCTATCCTTTCTTTTCTAGCTGGGCTTCTACACCTTTTCACAGTAATTTGCTTATTCAGTATATCAAGAGGTAATGAAAGAATTATTCATGTTGTCATTGAACAAAGAAATACACATCCTGTGTATTGTTGAATGCTTCATCATTGCTTTAACCCAATAACTCTGGTGATCACCTTTCAAAGCTTCTGAAAAACATCTTCTGAATTTAAGTGTAGAGAGTAGTGAAGCTGATCAGGAGATGTTTGGAAATATGTGGGGTAAGGAGAGAGGAAGTAGAAATTAGAAAAGCAAATCTCTGGCCTCTTCTCAGTACTGTGCAAGTCTGGTGCTGCCATGGGCGACTTCTTCTCCTCGCCCTGAATCTGGCATTGCACCACTTTGGATGTGCTCAGCCAGGATCTCAGCCTGTTAGTGAGTTGTGGCATTATAGTGCACAAAAACTGCTGCTGGAGTCATTAGGAATATGTGCAAGTCGGGTTCAGATCATTCCTTCCTGTGTCATCTCAGTTGCGTAATCATGTAGGGAAATTATGTGTTAACTTGAACTTGTGCTTGCAGCTTTCTTTGCATACCAGAACAGTTGCATTAGCTGGGACATAGTTGACTTTTCCAAATGACATCAGGCTTTTTCATAGTTTATAAATCACCATCTGGATGTGCCCCCTGGAAAAATGGCTTTATCTCGTGTTGCTGGGAAAAACTTGGCTCCAAGTTTTAATCAGGGCCGTAAACAGAGGAGGATGTGGATTTGTTAGTTAATTGTCTAGATTAGATGTTCACACATGTGCACGTGGCATGTTGAAAATCTTGCCATTTCTGATTTTTAAAACCCTTCCAGCTCAATTTTTCCAATATTCAACTTTTCACAATACTCAATAAGGTCACTTAATTGGAAGATTTATTCCCAACCAGTTTTAATGAGAAAAATGTGACTTTCTTTCTAAAACCACTTGTACCCTATACACTATAAAATTAATTGTGTACATTTTACTTCTTGCCTCATTTCACATTACAAATGAGATACTGAGGATAGAAAAATTCTTGTATTAGAGCCTGCAAATCTTTCTTTGACAGAACATGCACTACTGGTTGAAAAATTCTCTCTTAGTCTTTTTTGCAGCACTACTGGAGGTGGCCAGCTAAGACTTGCAGATTATGTTTAAAGCCCACTGTGCTTAAATTGATAATGTGCCACAGTGTTAAATATCTGTGTATCTGGGAGAATTTTTAGTGCCTACTGGATTTATTCTGACTTCTACTAATTGCAGTGTATTCCCACAAAAAAATAACAGGAGAGACAACATCTGTCTCTACACACATACACACACAAAAAATGCCTATAAATTAATTCTCATTAGTAAGCAATGACTTTATACAGGATGTTTACTGTATTCAAACTATTAATTCACTCTTTTCCCTTTAAAGTTTTTTTACGTTTTTTATTGTTTTAAAATTCTGGAGGAGAGATTTTTAAAAAGCAGATTAGTTTTATTTTTCCTTCAAATATCAGTAAACTTCTGTGACATTTGGGTTGTTTCCTTTTGAATTCACTTCACAGGTAAGACGTGTTTGGCTTAATTGGTTCTTGCACTGAATTCCCAGGAAAATGTTCAGAAACAAACTTTGTTTACTGCCCAACTCTATGCATGAGGGTCGTGATTCAGTTACATTAAGGAAATAAGAACCAAAGGCCAAATTCCCACCTGAACCAATAAAGAATCAGCTTCTCACCGTATTTTTACACCAGGGAATCAAGCCTTTAAAGGGGAGGTGAAATCTGAGGTCCTCATAAAATTTGTAGTTATTTAAAGATCTTGCATGTGCTGAGTTAAAGGTGTTAGCCCTGGTGTCCTGGTGAAATTCCAAACTAAATATTTATGCTTTGTGTGCCTGAGATCTCTGCCTAATTTCATTTAAATATTATTCCTTTCCCTAATGGCACCAATCCAGTATAGTTGCTGTATTTCACTGGTGCTTTCATGCTTTGTGTTGGTAGTCTAAACTTTTGTGAACATACAGTGTGTGCAAGTAAAAGGGCATTTAAAAACATTAAGAAATGTCTATCTCTTTTGGCACATTCTTTGTATCTGGTTAAACTGCTACATAAAGAAACAAAGAAGAGTGAAAAATAAGATTTGATAATCTTTGATTATCTGTGATCTCCGGGGTTGTTCAGCACGGAGCAGAGAAAGCTTTAGGGAGACCTCATTGTGGCCTTTCGGTACCTCAAGGGGGCTTACAAAAAGGGAGAGGGACCTTTTATACAGGCAGATAGTGACAGGACAAGGGGCAATGTTTTTAAACTGAAAAAGGGCAGGTTTACATTAGATAATTAGGAAAAAAATAATTTCTGTGAGGGTGGAGAGGCACTGGAACAGTGGAGCCCAGAGGAGCTTGGTCCCAAACTGCCCTGATTGTGAACATAAATGGACTTCCAAAATGGAAAGTTATGGAAAGATGATTAGAGCAAAGAAGGATGAAGACAATTAATGTATTTTTGCTCCAAAGCTGAAAACAATTCTCATCTTCCCTAATTTTTCTACAGGTCACGTAGAAGCAACCAATAAAAACTGTTATAAATGGTGACTTCTTTGGGGTTTTTTCTGCTGAAGAAAATCTGTTAAAATGCTGACATGGAACTTCAGATTTATATCAGTTTAATTGTGAGGAAACTTTCAATGCTGCTCACACAATTCAGGCATCTAAGCAGGAAGGTAAATAGTAAATATGGACAGACATAAAAATAAATTAGCTGGTTTTGTCATAAGTTACTCCTTAGAGGGAATGTTTCCTTTTTATATAGCAACATAGCTATGGCTTATCATGGCTCAATCCAAAATAGAGGGAAATGACACAGAAAAAATACCTGTTAAACTGAAAAGCAAGTTGCTAATTGTACAATAACTGTTTGTAAGATGGAGTTTTATTGTTTTGAATTACTTTTAGTAATATTAATATATATGAGCCTGCCAATATATCTGGAAAGTAATCTTAATAAATTCATCATTTTGAATTAGAGGAGGCTTCAAAAATAGTTTAGATGAAAGTATGCAGAAGTACAATTCATCCATTAATAGAATTTAATCAAATTATTGCAATTTTTTATTTCTCTGTATTTTACATGTAATTTTTTTCAAATTGTCCAGCATAGAAGCAGAGGCTCTGTAATACTCACAGGCTATTTTTTATACTGCCTTACATGAAAGTAGGAAAGACAAAGACCTTAGTGCTTCCTATCCCCAGCTCTGAATTTCAGAGCATGGTTCTGTGGCTCGTCTGTAGCACAGAGCAATGTGGTCTCTGTGGCGTAGAGACAGCCCAAGATCAGGGACTGAAGGGAAGGAGGAATCTGGGATTTAAAAATGAAGGGAAAGAGGGATCCAGGATCTAAAAATGAAAAGTATCTAAAATGAGAGTAAAAAAAAAAAAACCCACAGAAAGAAAGAACCTCTTTCAGAATAAGTAGGGTATTTTTTTTCACTCTATTCTGAGTTTGTTTTGAAACAGGCATATTTACGTTCTTTACCTGTCCATGGTCTTTCTTTGCACTGATAATTACATGCAGTATTTGTAAGATACACAGCTGAAACATGATGCAGGCTCTACCACACTTTAAGTAGCACAGGATTCTTTGGGAGAGTGTTGCTGCATGTAATTTGTGGATTTGTGCCAGGAAATGTGCTGTGGAAACTTTAAAACAGTGCCTTTTGCCTTCATGTGTTATTTCCGCTGCCTCGAAGAACACAACCCATAGTAATTCTAAAAAGGGCAATGGGGATAATTGGGTTCCTGCTGCTACACGTGTTTATCAGTGTGCTACTGCCAGATGCAGGGCATATGCTACAAATGCTCTTCCCTATCCCCAAAAGGAAAAAAAAACCACCCAAACCAAAATCCCTCAGCTTTCCCCATGTCCATGCAGACATGTAGCTCTGGGAATAAAGCCAGGAAGTGTTTTGTTGGGGGTTTTTTTAAGCTTTGATACACATACCTCTTAAATTAATGCTTTTATTCAACTGATGGTTGCAGATGAGGGATTGTTTTAATTTTGAACATAAAATAAAAAGCCATAGCTTTGCATGAGAAATTTAGAGACTGTGTGTGGTTTTAGATGTGCACATAAAAGTTTCTACACCTCGTGCTTTGTGTGGCTAGTGAAGATTGGATTATGGCTCAAATTTCAGTATTAGATATATTTTACCTTGGGAGGTGTTGCTTGACTAGATGCTTTTGTTCAACATGTGAAAAACAAAGCTTGCTTTTGACTTTGCTCAAAATGAAAGCAGTTGCAAAAATAACCATCGAATCATGTTTAATTCAGATTCTTAATTCAGATTCTTCTGAGTAAAGAATTTCACTTGACTCAAATGAGAAGGAAAAGGTTCTTTTGCATTTGTTGTTTTGTTGGTTTTGTGGGGTTGTTTTTGTTTGTTTGTTTTTAAAACTGCGTTTCATGACATTTTAAAAGGCATTTAGGTTTTAAATTATTGAAACATTTGACTAATTTTCAATTTATTTTTTAAAAAAATTGCATTCAGGAACAATTGTCTTTAAGTCACTGAGCTGGAACCCAGAATCTCTTTCTGCCAATCCAGATATGCTTTCATTTTATTGTGTGACTCTACCAAAGTTATTTCATCTCACCATGTGCCTTTCTTCTTCATCTGCAGCAGCAAAAATCCTGTTCTGTTGGGAAATTTTTGAAGTAGCCCAATATTATTACAAGACTTTCACAACAGATACAAAACACAAAATGGACAACTGGCAAATGATAATTTCATGTATGTTAATAGCATGAGCCCTGATAGATTTTGTCCCTGTTAACAGACTTCAGATAGTACTCAACCATCATGAGAAAAAAACCCAGTGGATAATACTAATTTGTTTAGTACAGGTCTCTGGACAGCCTCAGGGATGAAGCTAAACTTGTGTGCCAAGGAAAAATTACATTCCAGGCATAGAAATACTTGCAGTCTGTGGAATAAAGAGGAATGATATGTATATAAAAGCTGGGGCAAAACTGTCAATGGTGATTAGTAAGTAAAGCATGAGTAGTTATAAAACCAAAACAAAGTGAAAACAAACCAAAAAACATGAACAACAAGAAAGAAATGAAAGTTGGAAATATAATACTGTAAAAGAACAGAGTAGCTGGAGGTCAGGAGACATTGGGGATAGACCTTGTATCGCTCCAGGGCAGTGGGATAATGCAACGAGAAATGTTGTCTCATTTTTTGTTTCATTATCATTTCCCTCTAAATGACATCTGGAAAGATGGTTTGTGATTCAAGTGCACTGAGATATTATTTTTGTTAGCACAATTGCTAGATGAAATCATGTTTTGAAAATGCCAAGCCATTTTTAAATGGCTTGTACTGTATGGACACAATTTATATCTCTCAAAATGCATGCAATTTGCAAATATGGATTTGATTCATACATATGTATTGAGAGGGCAATAAGGTGTTCTTTAAAGACCAAATGAGACTTACAGAACTGTAGAATTATTGAGTGGTTTGAGCTGGAAGGGACCTTTCAAAGGCCATCTAGTCCAATGTCCCTGCAATGAGCAGGGACAACTTTGGCTACATCAGGTTGCTCAGAGACCTGTTCAACATCAGTTTGAATGTTCTCAGGGGTGGGGCATCCACCACCTCTTTGGGCAACCCATTCTAGTGTCTCACTACTCTCATAATAAGCATTTTCTTCCTTATATTAATCTAAATTTGCCATCTTTCATTTAGAAACATTGCCCCATGTCCTGTCACAACAGGCCCTACTAAAAAGTGTGTCCCCATCTTTCTTACAGGCCCTCTTTAAGTACTGAAAGTCTGCAATAAGATCACCCTAGAGATTAGGGTTGTTTAAAACAACATAAAGAATTTGTTGCCTAAGTAAAGAATAACACAACTCTGAAAAGAATGTCACCTCCAGTAACAGAAGTGTTTTATCAATTGAAAGTGAGCGGGGAAAAAGAGTTGGAAACCCAAAAACTCAACATTTTCCCTCAAAAACCTATTTTGCTGATGATTACATATCCATTCTTTTTAATGTAAGAAAGACTCTTGGGAAAGTGATTTTTAAAGTTCTGAAGTCATAGAATTAATATGACTACAAAGGAAAAATAATTTTAGCATAAGGAATGTTCCACTTCAGTTTTCCTTTTGCCAAGATGTATGACTGAAGCTATATGGAAACCTTGTCAACAGTTTGAACTGTGTCCATAGGCAACTAGGAAGTGAGTGCTGTTGCTGGAAAAAGGATATCCTGAAGGTAGCACCACTCACCAAGCAGAAAAAGTGCACCTGGCACAAAGTAATGGCTGCTGTTCTTTTGGGCAAATGAAGTGCCTGAACAAATGTCCTGGATTTTTGTTGGTATTTCAACACACAAGTTCTGGCAGTTGCCTGGAAATCCAGAGTCATGAGGGATGTATATGCTTCTTAATACCCATCCAGGGCCTTCTTGGTCTTCAGAAACAATACATGGACTCACATCATTGTAGTGTTAGGATGTTACAAATTTGTAATAAGTTCAGACAAAATTATTGCCATCATTATTCATTGGTAGCAGACTTTGTGTCATACTCCAGATTCCTCATCTTCTTACTTTGTGTCTTGTCTCTTTGGTGTCAGCATTACTCATAATAATTCAGATTATTATGTCGTATTTGTTGGGTTGTTTCCCTGGTGCTCCCTTCTGGGATACGTATTCCTTTATAGACAAGTCTCATTAGTTTGTAAGAAAAAAAAGTTTAAAAAAAAAAGACCGAGGCAGAGGAATGGAAACCTGTGTGTAATCTGCATCTAAACTAGAAACTAAACCTAAACCATGGATTTTTAGTCTGTTATTTTGAGGCTGTTGAGGCCCATGACGCCATTCTCTCTGCTTCTCCAGGATGATTAGATAAGACTCCCCCCAAAGAAAAGCAAACACGTGCTTTGGGTCTGTGAAGATAAGGCAAAATGCTCCATGCATATGCAGCAGTTCCAAAATCATTAGTAGTAAGAGTATGTAAGTTCTTCGCAGGGACAAAATTCTCCGAAGGAGGAGTGTGGCACTTGGCACAAACACCACGAAATTTCAATGCACAGTGGATTATTTGAGCCTCTTTCATTCCAGATAACTTTATATCAAGAGGCTTAGTAAAGGAGATTAGGTCAGGAAAATAACCCCAGATCTAAAGATTGGTTTGGTTTTGTGGTGAGTGTTTCACTATATGCTAGTTACAAGGTCTTTCTACTGGCTGCCAATAGAATTTGCAAATACTTTTTCTCATCAGCATATTTAGTATGACACGGATATTTTCCTATTTATTATCTGTACAAAACCAGTGACTATCTTGACACAAAGTGCTAAATTACCTTTTCAGATTTAAAAAAAAAAAAAAAAAGTTATATTTCTTGTGAGTTTGAGTCAAATCTTTTTAACAAACTGTAAGCAGAAAATTCTGTTTGAAGTGACTTGTATTTTGGCAAGATACACAATCTAAGGCCAAGAAATACTGTGCAAAATTCTTCTTGGAACATGTCATAACTTCTTTATTCATGATTTGAGTCTTAAAATAAATGACTACTAAGTACATTTTCTATTCTACTTTTGAGTTAGATCAGTACTTTGACTTTTGATCCCTTGTGCTCCACTGATGACCCTTTTTCAAATGCCTGCAAAGGTCTACCCTGCTAAAATGCAAGATAGTTGCTGGAATCTACTTTAGTTGCCTCCTCTTGCTCCCTCTGAGCAGAAATTTCCAGATGAGCAAAAGTCTAATGAATTTTTATGTGTTTTGTAGTGTGAACTGCCACCATTAGGAACTGAGACCATCAAATTTATTTTAATTAGAACCTCTGATTGGATTTATGCCAATATCCTAAAGGTAAAAAACTAGAACAGAGACTTACCATCTTTACTAAGTCAAAATTTGAATTCTAGTCAACTTTTCTTTCTTAGTTTTGCATTTGCGCTCTTGGTTTGAGTATGTGCTTGTGTGTGAGGTTAAACTTTATATTCCTTGGCAGGTAGTGGAGGTGTTCATTCATGGATTGAACGGAGAGCATCCCATTATTCCATTCCTGTCATACACAATTCCATTTATACTGGCAGGCAAAAAAGCAATTTTCTCTCTCATTTTTCTCTTTCTATATATTTAATTTCTAATGAGTTTCAGGGATGTTTCATTCCCATGGCACATTATCTTCCATTATAACCACAATACAATATAATGTTTAAAATAATAATGGAGAACAATAATAATAACTAATGTGTAATCATCAGGATCGTTCTGTCTTGAATCTGTTGTTACAAAGTCTAGGAATTGTATCTTGATAATAGGAAGTCCTAGTCTCTGTATGTTTCAGCTTGGAAAGATAATTTTTTATTATGTTTCTTTATTATTATTTTAACCTTCATAATCTGTGATTTGAAATTCATATTTAGAGTTCAGTTATCCATAACCAGTTATCTGAAATGCAAAATGGTTTCCCATATGGCTGGAAAAATAGGCAAATATGCCTTTCCTGACACTGAATACGTCTGTGTGTTGCATGCATGTGAATGTATAGAAAATTCCATACAAAATATTCTCCAGAATAGCCTTATTGCTGAACAGCTTTGAGATCAGTGAACCTTACAAACAGAATGATAGCTGAGGGACAGTTTTAGAGTTCATACACAACAAAAATCTATAGGATCCTATGTAAATAGCTGGAGGCTGGAGGAAATAGACAGAGAAAAATTATGTCTACTCGGGGAATAGACAGTTCAGCCCATGCTGTGACCCATTAAGTCACCTGTGATAGCACTGAGACAGAAGCCAGGGGACTTTAGTCCAATACTCAATTAGGTCATCCAATCAAAACATGTTTAGGAACATATCTAACCAGACAAGTTGCAGGATGTCTCAACTCCTGCCCTTTCGGTGTCCCACAACTAATTTTCAGTAACTACATCAGGAATATAACAAAGATTTTACTTGAAGTTACACTAAAACATCACTTAGGTATTGGTGTCTTGTTTCAGGAGTTAAGATTTAGGTGTATTTACAACCCAATGAGTATGAAGAGTTACTGAAACAGAATTACACACGTTTCTCCATAGCTTAACTTTTTGCTTGATTTTTAGGCCAGACTGCAATTTTTTAAAAGTATTAAGGAAATGCTTCCAAAGTTAGACATGGGTGAGCAATATCCCAAAAAACATGAATAAATAGTTCTCAATGACATTTCAAGGAGATTTAAGAGGTTTGGTGATGCTGAAAACCCTTTGGGATAACTAAAAATTTTGATAAACTTCAGAAACACTTTTAAAATCTTAAATTCTCTCTTGTGAAAAATCTGATATTTGAACAAGTAATTTTTTATGCATTGCATCCATAATCTGGTAATGTGGAAGGTCCAAGTTCTTGGGAAAGTAAATCCTTTTACAGGTTCAGACAAGGTAGTGCTAAAATCAAGAAGGGAAAGCTTGAATTTCAGAATTCTCTTTTGGATTTATGTTTAGAAGTAAGATAAACATTGCGATGACTTGTTTCTAGTTACAATCACAATCCCTGTGGATATTTTGAGTTCCTTTTCTAGAGAAGGATGCTTTGTAACCTGTGGGTATGACACTTGAAGTACACTGTGGTAGCTCTAAAAAGTAGTAAAAGTAATTCACCTGCAGTTTCTGTGATTTAAAATAATGCTTATTTCATTTCCTTGTGGTTTTCTTTATATCATGATCACAATGCTTAGTCGTTGAGTGAAACCAAATAACATCTCAAATGGGCTTTGAGAGGTTGCAGATACAGAAGTTACTAACTTCCTTTACTAAACTAACACCATGTCCTTCCTGAATCAAATGCTGTGTGTCCAGCCTGTTGTCTTTAAATTAGATGTGCAATCGTAGCAGCTTTTGATTATAGTAAAAAAGGTAAATCAATCATAAGCCCAGCCCATGTCTGGTCATAAGCACAATGTAGGAGGTGGAAATAAGGACAGTAAACCAGGTGGACTGTGGTTCTCACTCAGGGTTATACTTACCTTATGCGCCAAATTTTTAGGGGAAGAACTGCTGACTGGAAAGCTCTTCATCCAACTTCTACCTGTATAGATTCTCTTAGGCAAAATTTTGGAGCAGTGCAGAGCCAAAGCCTGTGAGGCAAAGAAACTCTTCTCTGGAGAGCATATCCTCTTACTGTTGCAGCCTGTATTCAGCGGAAGCATTTTTCCCCACTCCAGCTTGTGAATCTTTAACCGAGTCAAGGAAATAATATGATGTTCAGCAGACTCCAGTCAACTAAGATTACATTCTTTGTACCATGAGAGTAAAGGAAAAAAACCACATTTGTTGAGACCAAAGGGCTCACAGAGGCAGCCCCGGAGTAATTCAAACATAAACAGGAAAGAAACTTGATAGAAAAGCCTGGCGCTGGTCCATGTCAGGGCTAATTACTGCCACTTTGTTCATGCAGAGTTCTGAATTAATAAGGTAGAAGGAATAGGGAAGAGAGCGTGTGCACTTCTCTTCAAGGGCACAGCTTCATCTTTAAAATCCTTTGCTTGCTCTTGAATTTAGAAGAACCTTTAAAAGCTGTTTTACAAAAAATATGTTGAGGGAAACACTGTCAAAAAAAAAAAAAGCAATCCTGGTTTTATTTGTATTAGAATAAAACTGTTGTTAGGTAGGATTTAACAGTCGTTGTGGCCTTAAATTTCATTAGAAACAGTGGCAGATTTGTTTTACAGTAGGTCAATTGTATCTGTCTAGCATTTTGCAACTTATCAGTCATTTTGTCGTCTATAAATATCAGTAATTTTTAATTGCATTTTCTTTGTTTAGCATTAACACATGGTGAATGTAATAATTATTTAAGTAAAATGGCAGATGGGGGATTTAAATGGATTAGGTAAAAGATGTTCCATTTTTAAGATAATCATGAATATAAAATGATCTTCCTCTTCAGAAGTTTTGTCATGGCCCTGAAAATCCTGCTGCAAAGTGTACGTCTCTAACCTTGTGAACAGTCCTTCTAGAGACAGTGGGCTACCCACTCAGGTGATGATTCTAAGAGGGAAGAGAGGATTTTTTATGAATGGAAGGGGTTTTTATAAATGAAAATCACCATTTCCATTTGACATGTTAGAGGACATTGCCACTGTGAAAAGGAGAGAAGCTGGTTGAGCAAATGGCCAAGCTCCTTTCCCTCTTGAGATTTTCACAAAATGGAGAGAAAATTCTTGTTCCATACCAAACAACTTTCTCATGAGTAGAGTCCAAAATAAGCTGTTTCTAATAAGTCTATTCCTGTAATAGTCTAAAATGGAGATGGGGGGAGGGTGCACATATACATTAACCCTAAAAAATAAAAGTCCTGAGAGCTGACAGACCATTGATAACCGTTATCTGTTTCATTTTTCCTTGAACTTAAGGCCAAACAAGTAAGGGTTCATGTTTTCCACACACCACTTTGATGTTTCATTGACTGCTTTTGTCAAAGTGATATGTTTGAAAACCAGAAAGGAGAACATGGCCATTACTTTGCATAACATGTGTGACACCACTTTTGCTGTAGTCAAAAACATGCGTTGTTTACTAATGGCTTGAGATAACCATAGGATGATTTTATGTGTGCAGCCTCACACACCCTTTATCTGGCCAGTGCTAAGTATTCAGTGTTCTCAGGGTTCAAAAATATTTGTAGCTTGGATGTGCTGCTCAAGTGACATCATTCAAGCCATTTTAGCACATTTTATGGAGGCAATATAAATACCATGTTTTAAATTTGCCCAGGCCTTCTTGCCATCTTTGTGTCAAGAGCTGGAAAATACTCGAAATTAGATCCTTTAGTTTCAGTCCTTCTTACTCTTCTGCACGTATGGAAAAATGTGGTTACTCTACAAACTGTACTTTTTAGTGTGCGCACAAGTTTGTGTTCTCAAGGCCAAGAGCATTTGATACTTCCAGGCAGATTAAGAGCAATTCTGACAGCATAAATGCAGGACACAGTATGAAGGCAAAGACAAATCTACTGTTTCGCTGAAGGCCATTAAAAACTGTGATTTTTGGCAAACCTATCCATTACTGTGTTAAACTATAACAGAGATATGTTCAGAGGGGAAACAGTATCCCCTTTGTTGAGCCAGGAAAAAAAAAAAATCCTGTTTCCAAGCCGCCCTTATAAATTCTTACTGAACCCTTTCAAGTAGCCTGCCAAAACATTAGGCAGTTTTAGGAGAACACTGGGGTGCAGATTAATTCTTAATAAATTGATTGATATCCCTACAAGTAAGCAACCAAGCTGTGTGCTCAAATGCCATTTAGGTCCTGTGTATCTGACAGTTTCTTCTATAAATTATGGTTTCATTCTTTAAAAGACCAGCGTGTCATCTGTATTAAAAGACCTCAAGTGCTTACAGTTGTTTCACATTATAGCTTATTGTATTACAGTTCTGGTCTATTCTTTCTATAAGTAATCTTGTGGGAGCTAAAGGAATAGGAGCCCCTTCAGAGTGCAACGACAATGACTTTTCCATGTTTCCGTTTTGCACTGTGGTAGTGGGGGAGCAGCTGGCAAGAAACTGATGGAGTTTTCCAAGGCATCTAGGTTTCCTAAAATTCGATTCAATTTTCAGTAGTTTTTGATTTTCATTTTAAAAAGAGATCTGGGACAGGCTGGTGACTCCTCACAGGCAGTAAATGTTCACTGCGTGTTGAGTTGAAAGAATTTGAAAATAATTCTACCTTAAAGGATGGTGTGAGGGGAAAACTGAGGTGTATAACACAGATTTCCTTGTACAACCTGGACTACCTGTTACCACTGATGACAGATGTATTTAGGACAGGTGCTGACAGAGCTGCTTCTTTGCCTCTCCTCTCTTTGTTCATGTGAACCCTATAAAGGTCTGAGTGCACTGCCCAGGCCCCTGTGTAAGCACAGGCAGCACAAAAAGCCTGCCTGGTCTGTTCACTCATCAGTTGTGTTCCCCAGGTATTGATCATTACTCCCAGCACCTCGATCAGAGCTTCAGCCTTGTGTTATCTCCCATGGGTGGCCTTACTTTGGAGGCCATCCCCATCCCGACAGGGTCACCACCGTTCTGTGCTCGCCCAAGGACCTTCCAGCACCCTGTGTGCTGCTGCTGCTGCTGCCCATCCTACCTGATTCCACCCCAGACCAGTCTGATCAGAGAGACATCCACAGCAAAATGAACAAATGGGAATTCTTGGAACTTGAGGACACTTGGTTGGTTTAGCCTGGAGAAGAGGAGACTGAGGGGAGACCTCACTACAGTCTTCAACATCCTCATGGGGGGAAGAGGAAGGGCACACTGATCTGCTTTCTGTGTTGACCAGTGACAGGACCTTGGGGAATGGCCTGAAGTGTCAGGGGAGGGTCAGGTTGGATATCAGGGAAAGGTTCTTCACCCAGAGGATGGTTGAACACTGGAACAGGCTCCCCAGGGCAGTGGTCACAGCGCCAAACCTGACAGAGTTCAAGAAGCACTTGGACAACACTCTCAGGCACATGGTGGGATTCTTGGGGTGTCCTGTGCAGGGACAGGAGTTGGACTTGATGATCATGATGGGTCCCTTTCAACTCAGCATAATCTATAACTCTGTGATAATTTCTGGAGAGTGAGTTGTACACCTCTCAGCAAACATTAACCCCCAGAAACTTAAAACTCAGTTTCAGTTAGTCTGGTTGGATCTGGGTGGTGGTGGTGACTGACCCCCAAAGTGGCTGAAAGTTATCAGAGAATAAAAAATGGGATAAAAAACAACTTCAGGGGTTAAATTACCCTACAGGTTAAAATTTATGGTCACACATATTTCCAATGGAAAAGTGGAAAAAAAACAACTATATCCAAACTTGAATAGCAATAATTTAACACCTTTGAAAGTTGTCCATGTGTTTGCCACAGATATTTGATTAGGAACTATAAGAAAAATGGTATTTCACTTGTTTCAGCCATGCTTATCTTAGGAATAAGTATATTTTTTACAGTAAAGATGACACAAGAAGTCACTGAATTTTGACTGGGCAGGTGGTTGTTCTTTACAGTCGATGTGATCTTTTCCCAGTTGTCAACCTATGATTTTTTCACACACGTGGAGCAGATGAATGATCAAATGAAAGCCTTATATTTCTTTTTTTTTTTTTTCTAAACTGAGTAAATTCATATACACATTTAAAGATGAATATCCTGCAGGCATCATTAGAAACCATATTAGAAGCACTATTTTCTTTGAAATTGAAATTCCCATACATTACAAATGTGAACAGAGATTACACTAAAAATTTGGTGGGGGGGTGACCATGGGTGGGTTCCAGGTGCCCACCAAAGCTGCAACAAAGCTCCTCAGATGGACAGGGGAGAGAAAATACAAGGGAAGGCTCATGGCTCAAGAGAAGGAGAGATCACTCACCAGTCACCATCAGGGGCAAAACAGATTTTTCTTGGGGAAGAATAAATTCAAGGTATTACCAATCAAATCAGAGTAGGGTAATGAGAAATAAAGACTGAATCTTAAAACCTTTCCTGTACCACTCCCTTCTTTCGAGGCTCAACTTCACTCCCAATGTTCTCTACCTCCCCCCCACTAATGGTACAGGGGAACAGGGAAGGTGGGCTGTAGTCAGTTCACCTTACATTGTCTCTGCTGCTCCTTCCTCCTGTAGTCCCTAATTCCACCCTGCCAAATCTATATGCACAGTTTATATACATTTACATTTTTTTTATACCATCAGGTTTTTATTCTTTATTTTTCTGTGAGCTAACTGTTCCCCTGCTTATTTTTCATTCTTTCACATTACTTTTTGGAGACATTGGATGCTCTTGTAATTTCCAGTTTCCAAGGAAATGCCAGTTGCTTAGGTTAACAGACTGAAAATTAAATTCCTGGAAAACACTTCCCAGATACTTGGTATGAGAGATTGTAAATTGTTTTATATTGGCAAAGTGTATACATTTGAGACTAAGTTAGATGCGCTTAGAATTGCTTCATTTAACCTTCTCTGCTAATTTTTCTTCTCAGCCAAATCTCAAACCTGTATGTAAGGAAGAAATGGTAGCCAGTCCAGCATGGCCAGTGATTTGCACCCACATATGTGTGATTGAATTCACAACTGAGTTTTATTTTGTAGATTAGCTGTCACTATGGGGCTGGAATAATGGCAAGGGCAAAGCCAGAGGATTGCATCCCAACTTCAGCAGAGTGTGTAGCAGCAAGTTTCTGAAACCTGAGACTGTTTCTAGTGTCTTAATATACTCTAGCATCTGAATAAGATCCTTATTTCTTTGGAGAGAAGAAGTGAACTTCTGAAAAGCATGATGTTGAAGTATTGAAAATAACTGACATGAGTGGGCAGAGAAGGACTGTTACTGAACAGAAAGCTGTTAAGCATTTCCTCTAATAAAAAAAGCCTCTGAAAATATCTTACCAATAAGGTTTTTCAAAAATGGCTTTAAGTCTTTTGTACACTGACAGGTCACTGGATATTTTTCATTATTTCTTGTGAATCTATCCTGTTAGAACTACTGACTTTGCTCTCCAGTATTCTGAAATTATCATTTTTGCTCTGTAAACACCACTTATTCTTGCATGTGTAGGCTTTGTCTGGTTCCTTTAGGTGTTTTTTTACCTTTCTGCAGATAAAAATCTAAAAATCTGTTGTGGCACCCATGTAATCAGACCTCGTGTTATTCACACACGGTGGTCATGTACACCACAGAACCCTATACTGGCATCTAACTCAAAACTATAAGAGTTATGGCATATTGATCTTTTCTAGCCTGCTAAAACATACCTGCCTGTTGAAATACATATTTTTTATATCTAGTATCCAAACAGTTTATTTATGAACAATTTTTTTTTCCATTTTCTTAATAGGACCCTATAATAAGGATGAGATACCATAGGGGCTATTTTATTGGCTTGTTAGAATGCAGTACATTGATCCCCACTGTTAAATCATTTTTATGGCACATTAACAGTATCATGACATCAGGAAACATATCTTTCAGCTTGAGGGACCTCTTTCCAAACCAAATGCATCCCACATGAACACTGAAAACAAATCATAGCAGTCTATTCTACAGTGGACTAATAGAGGCCATTTTCATTCTTAAAGTGTTTGCTCAAATCAGTCTTTGCTCAGACCTGGGAAGACATTTAAGGGTTTGAAAATACATGAGGTTTTATTTAAGCTTTAGGTTACTCCCTTAGCTTAAAAACTATTTGAGGTTTTGGTGGTTTTGGGGTTTTTTTTTCCCTTTTAGTAGAATGCTTTGGGTTATTTAATCATGTATTGAAGAAAAGAACATCCATTCTGAAGTAAATTTGTTACCACTTCTTGGTATCTGATATCATTGTCAAGAATACAAAGATGGAGAGAACAATGAATTGTTTGGCCATCCTGTATTTCAAAAGGTGTGTCATTCTCTTCATCAGACCATCACCAAAAGGGAAAAAATCTATTGCATGAACTATATTGTGACTGTATCACAAATATTTGGTAAGAAACATCATTTCAGGAAAATCAGGACCTGATTCTGATGTTAGATTTGCAGGATGTGTCATTTCATATTGGGAAAGGTTTTCTACCCAGCATGTGCACACAGATCTACCTTTCAAAGAATGAGCCTTGCTCTGTTTATCTTTCTTTATTCATATAATTTCTTCCACTGTTTGTTAATAGTGAGAGTTCGCCTCTATTTCAGAAATCAAAACAGTAACTACTGAAACAGCAAACATTTGCACTCCTCATTATTGGCTCCAGCCATCCTTTGACATGCAGTCTCTGTCTCCAAATTAGCAAATGAATGTGAAATTGGCTGAAGAAAAAATAATCTGAATTCAGTTTTAATATCCTCTCTTCTCTTATTCTCTATCAAATCAGAACAGATATCACCTTTGTAAAAGCAAAATGAACCCTCAGAAACCAGAGCCAGGGAACCTAATCCAAACTTCTTTTCTAAGACAAACATCAGGCATCTGCTCAGAAAGAATATGGTGCCTGCAAATACCCAAATTTATCTCCCATTTCAAACAGAGCTTGTCATTAAAAACTTTAATCCCTCTTTTTATCTAAGAGAAATACTTAGTCAAGTTCTGTAGTTGTTAGCTATCAAAGTTTATGTGAACCAATGCCAGTAAGTAAAGCATGAGAATCCTTCACTTTCAATGTTCTGTTTTTCTACAGAGAAAAAGGTCGTCTTCACTCTTCAAATATCTTCATTATTAGAAGGATGAATACTAATTTCTTAGCCATTTCTTATTGTGTGGGGAGAAGTTGGCACCTGTGCAAAAGAAAGAAAGTGAAGTGATTGTTTCCAACTTGTTTTCCCAGACTTCTAGTTCTCCATATCTCTTCTTGTGATGTTAGAAGTGTAGTGACCATCCCACTGAATCGGAGACTCAAAGACTAACTTTTCAGTTATAACTATGATGTGATAAAGTAAGAGAAAATAGTCTGATTAGTAATTAATAATTTATTTGATACAATTTTTTTGCCTTTCCTTCTGTTCACTGAGGTAGCAAAAAAACCCAAAAAAACCCAATGGCAATAAGAAATAGCACTTGAAGAAATGAGTATATACTTATTATATACCTATACACATGCTAATATATGAAGGCAACTATATATGACATCTCTATGACTCCTTGCCTTAGTATCCCACACAGAGGAATAAGCTATGGCAAAATGTGTCTTTGCTGAGAAAAATACAAAGTACATGTATTTTGGCAACTGACTTTTGACACAATTTTAAATGGATTTCATAATAACATCTGGGGATTTTGTTAATCTCAGTCACTGAGCATTATTAATGGGTTCTGTGAGAGTCTAGTGTAGTTGGAAAACATTGAAAAAATAAAATATACACTAGTGCCTATAAGAGTAAAGGGTGTGCTTTTCTCATCCCATGCACAACCTCCCCTTCCCATCTTCTTGCTCTCTCTTCCATTTAACAGCTTCTAGATGCAAAATGAACTCTGTGCTGTCAACCTTTTTAATTTACAGAGGGCTGGGTTTTGCTCTTTGCACCTAACTGTGGGAATGAAGTGACTGGCACTTAATCGCTCCTGGAGATGTTGTCCCCAAAGAGATGCTCCCCTTGTACTGACAGGAAATGATTTGCTTTATCTCCTCCTATGTGCATCCTCCTCTTCAATGACTTTGAGCATGCACAGCTCAGAAACTTGGAGAGAAATGCTGGTTTATGTCTGTGTTTCACGGATAAGTGTTACATAGGTAGTTCTGGTTGCTCGTCTCCATATTCACTCTGGAAGAGGGAATGTTATCTGTCAAGTGAACATAAACCTGATCCAGAACAAAGGACGAACGAAGTATGGACAACACTACGTGTCACATTTTCATGGGCCCCCAAGCAAAGGCTCTGAAAATCAGAGGTTCATTTTCCTATTAGACTCTAAGACTCCTCAGAGGACTGGAATTCCTGTGTTGTTTCTGTGTTACTCTGGTGTTGACTGTCCATCTGCTGGGATTATAACTGAGGCAAGCATTTGTCTTCCTGTCAGCTACAAGATATCAATCAGGCAGCAATCAAATGCTGCTATCTGAGCCACTCTCTTGGTACAGCTTAACCCTGTGGGTCCTCTGCATGAACCACATGGTCTTCTCCACAGTCCTCAGTCTCTTTATGGAAGGGTTTGGCCACGTGCAACCTCAGGACTTCATGTCAGACTCATGTCCTGCAAGAAGTCATTACCTTACAGTTTCTTCATTTCTTTATCAGACCTCTGACCAGAGAAATATTGTGCCAGATGCTCTAATAGATGCTTTCTGTATATTTAGCTGCACTATTGAGTGGAATTATCCTACTAGGAAAAGAATGTTAACAGCCAGCACTGCACTAATTGCAATGAAAACTTCATAGGCAGCAGTTGGTGGGAAAACTTATTATCCTCCGATTTTCAAGTTTTGTTTTGTTGGTTTAGGGTTTTTTTTGTTGTTGTTTGGTTGGTTTTTGTTTGTTTGTTTGTTTGTTTGTTTGTTTGGGGGGTGGTATAGAGATTCTTTGTTTTTTAGAATTTTTAAAAATATTTTTAGAATTCAGCACTGAGCCACAGTATAACTCTCATCATCCAAGGCATTACATATGGGAGAAGTAATTGATTGCTGGTTAGTTGTAGCTGTGACTCAGGTTTCAATTGGAATAATAACTTAGAAACTCTAACAGAAAGCAGCTATTTTGCACACTCCTAAAAAGCATTTTTGTAACTTTAGTGCATTTGCCTCATACATAATATATATTCCTTAATCACCTGCACAGCCAAAGGATGACACTTTAAATTGATGAGTGTGATATATTCATATGTAGAACTAATTAGTTTAAGGACAGATGAAGAATAGAAATGCAGCCTAGCTAGCATGAACTGTTACAATTACAGAGATTATTACAACCACAGTCTAATACCTTCCAGACATTAGAAATCATTAAGTGTCAGAGTTCCATAGGTCTACAAGCTAGTTTTATCACAAAAATATTACTGCATTACAGCAGTTTCAATTGTGCCACTATATTTGAGATTAGAATATACCTATTAAAAATACTGATTTTCACAGGTTTCATACTTAACCTTAGAAACAGATTCAAGAAGCAGCATGATTAAAATATCCCCACGTGAAAAGTAAAGGGATATTGGGTGGTAAATTTGGAGCATTTTATTTCCAATATACAAGAAGAATGTGTTGGTTTAAGTCAGTCGAAGTCAGGGTGAAAGTGTTGACCTGAGCAAAGCCTGTCCCTTGGACAAGTGTGGAACTTAAAGGAGCTCATTTGCTTGAGGCCAACTTTGAAAATAAGGAATTTAGTCATATCTATAATAAGAATCTGCAAAATATTGTAAAATCTAACCTCACTCCAGGCTGCACTAAGGCTTAAAGGTGAGCTTGAACCAGACCAATGCATCCTAATACCTTCAGGTTTGTAGGTATACTCTGAGTTGAGTATAGATAACTTTCATGACTGGGACTACTTCCAAAATTTACACAAATTAAAGAAACAATCAAAACTGGAAAGCAAAATTTATTAGATAGGACATGTTTTGTGTTGCAAAGCCTGTGAAAGAAAGACATGCCTACTTTTTAGATTCTTCACTACTCTTAATCTTTCAACTTGCATTTTTATTGGAGTTTTTCTTCACTCACAAGGACTTTGCTTTTTATCTCCATGATCTAGAAGAGGTACACGCACATGATAGTATGCCAGACTATCATGGTAATACTCCGAAAAAAAAAATTGTACCCAAAAATGAACAGTGAAAGTAAGGATTGCTGATATGATTTTTATGTTTAGTATTTTTGATGATGTCATAAATTCCAGAGGTTTGGTCTTTTAAAATTACTATTTCTTATATATATATATGTATATAAAGTTAATTTCCTACATAATCCCAGACATTTCAAATATATATATATCATTTGCCCAAATCATACCTAGTCTCTTACTGCCAAGTGGGAATGGTTTTAGACTATAAGAGGAAAGATTTAGAATAGATATTAGGAAGAAATTCTATACTGTGAGGGTGGTGAGGCACTGGAGCAGATTGCCCAGAGTAGTTGTGGATGCCCCATCCCTGGAAGTGTTCAAGGTCAGGTTAGATGGGGCNATTATCCTCTGATTTTCAAGTTTTGTTTTGTTGGTCCAGGGTTTTTTTTGTTGTTGTTTGGTTGGTTTTTGTTTGTTTGTTTGTTTGTTTGTTTGTTTGTTTGTTTGTTTGTTTGTTTGTTTTTTGGGGGGTGGTATAGAGATTCTTTGTTTTTTAGAATTTTTAAAAATATTTTTAGAATTCAGCACTGAGCCACAGTATAACTCTCATCATCCAAGGCATTACATATGGGAGAAGTAATTGATTGCTGGTTAGTTGTAGCTGTGACTCAGGTTTCAATTGGAATAATAACTTAGAAACTCTAACAGAAAGCAGCTATTTTGCACACTCCTAAAAAGCATTTTTGTAACTTTAGTGCATTTGCCTCATACATAATATATATTCCTTAATCACCTGCACAGCCAAAGGATGACACTTTAAATTGATGAGTGTGATATATTCATATGTAGAACAAATTAGTTTAAGGACAGATGAAGAATAGAAATGCAGCCTAGCTAGCATGAACTGTTACAATTACAGAGATTATTACAACCACAGTCTAATACCTTCCAGACATTAGAAATCATTAAGTGTCAGAGTTCCATAGGTCTACAAGCTAGTTTTATCACAAAAATATTACTGCATTACAGCAGTTTCAATTGTGCCACTATATTTGAGATTAGAATATACCTATTAAAAATACTGATTTTCACAGGTTTCATACTTAACCTTAGAAACAGATTCAAGAAGCAGCATGATTAAAATATCCCCACGTGAAAAGTAAAGGGATATTGGGTGGTAAATTTGGAGCATTTTATTTCCAATATACAAGAAGAATGTGTTGGTTTAAGTCAGTCGAAGTCAGGGTGAAAGTGTTGACCTGAGCAAAGCCTGTCCCTTGGACAAGTGTGGAACTTAAAGGAGCTCATTTGCTTGAGGCCAACTTTGAAAATAAGGAATTTAGTCATATCTATAATAAGAATCTGCAAAATATTGTAAAATCTAACCTCACTCCAGGCTGCACTAAGGCTTAAAGGTGAGCTTGAACCAGACCAATGCATCCTAATACCTTCAGGTTTGTAGGTATACTCTGAGTTGAGTATAGATAACTTTCATGACTGGGACTACTTCCAAAATTTACACAAATTAAAGAAACAATCAAAACTGGAAAGCAAAATTTATTAGATAGGACATGTTTTGTGTTGCAAAGCCTGTGAAAGAAAGACATGCCTACTTTTTAGATTCTTCGCTACTCTTAATCTTTCAACTTGCATTTTTATTGGAGTTTTTCTTCACTCACAAGGACTTTGCTTTTTATCTCCATGATCTAGAAGAGGTACACGCACATGATAGTATGCCAGACTATCACGGTAATACTCCGAAAAAAAAAATTGTACCCAAAAATGAACAGTGAAAGTAAGGATTGCTGATATGATTTTTATGTTTAGTATTTTTGATGATGTCATAAATTCCAGAGGTTTGGTCTTTTAAAATTACTATTTCTTATATATATATATGTATATAAAGTTAATTTCCTACATAATCCCAGACATTTCAAATATATATATATCATTTGCCCAAATCATACCTAGTCTCTTACTGCCAAGTGGGAATGGTTTTAGACTATAAGAGGAAAGATTTAGAATAGATATTAGGAAGAAATTCTATACTGTGAGGGTGGTGAGGCACTGGAGCAGATTGCCCAGAGTAGTTGTGGATGCCCCATCCCTGGAAGTGTTCAAGGTCAGGTTAGATGGGGCCCTGGACAACCTGGAACAGTGGAAGGTGTCCTTGCGTGTGGCAGGGCTGCTGGAACTAAATGATCTTGTAGATCCCTTCCAATCCATGCCATTCTATGAATCCCCTTAGGACAGGGATGTATATTGGCTCTGTGGAAATGTAGTGAAATCTCTTTATTCTTAACTTTAAATAGTGGCAGGCACATAAATGCTCATGTGCACAAGCAAGCACAGAAAGGAGCTTGAGGAAGTTAACCTGAATTCCCAGCTTTCATCCCACCCTGGTAAAATGTGAATCATCATCAGACTCATAAATTAGGGGAAATCACCTCCTCCACCCCTCTCCAGTCACTCTCACATGCTCTTTTACTACCACATGAGAACTGATGTTCTTTTCAAGAGGAAGGGGGAGGTTAATGTGGGGTTTTATTCTACAGGCCAACCCTTGATAAGTTTCTGCATGTCATTAAAATGCTATGAATTTTCACTGTGGAAGTTTCTTGGTTAAGATGAGGTTTATATCTGAATTCTTTTAGTCAGCTGCTACATTTGCTCAAGATTAGGCCACTTATGCAAAAAGTGAAACTAGGAGCAAGATAGCATTTTGAGGTCAAATTCTATTTCCAAAAAACAATTGATCTAGTTGGTCAGGCAGCTCACTGCTGCTTGACTTCATTGGACATTAGACCTTGAAATTCTTCTGAAGATCTGGCTGCCAAAATTGTTTTTTTCATAGTGGCCATCAAGTACTACACAGAAAGGAATCACATAAATATTCCAAAGAGAGGGAAAACGACAAAAATGTGATCATGCTGAAATTGATGCAATTCATATTCAGATCATGAGGGAAACAAAAACTGCAAGGAACAGAAATCATGAGTTTTCTACTCCTAGAAACCTTTGGGTGAATCTTGTACAAAGTTTGCTTCAAGGAGGATACAATATTACTCAAACCCTCTCACAGAAGGCCATACTATTTGTGAATTAATAGATGCAAGACCAAAAGCTCTGTAACTTAGACAAACTGATGCCTAAACCCAATGTGAATTCAGAGGAAAATAAGTGAGGGGTTTTTTTTGGTTTGGTTTGGTTTGGGTTTTTTTGGGTTGATGGGTTTATTTGTTTGAGTTTTTTGGTCGGCTGTGCTTTTATTCCTATTGGGTCTGATTTGGTTTTTTGTTGTTGGTTGCTTGTTTGTTTTCCGGGTTTGTTTTTTTTCTTAAAGGATTCCAGTTGTAAAGAAAAAATTTAGAGTGAAGCCACTGGTGATTGTTAAGATCCGTAAGACTGGTTTTTAGCTTTCCAATAAAACACCATGCAGTCTACTTCTGTAATTGTATGTCTGTTGTATCATCTTTATTTACATGTAAATTGAATAAGAATTTAATTGGATAATCCTCAAAAATAACAACATTTTGGCTGAAAGAGCAAATGGCAATTTACAGAGTAAAGAACTATGATAATATTTCAACTATGTTAATATACAGTATTTAATTATCAGGAAGTTTCCAGTGTCTGTGCCACTTCCTAAGGTCTGCACCTCTGCAACTCTTAAAACAGATCTCATCTTTTCCTGCAGAAAGTTATTATTTGCCTCCATTCACATGTTTTCAATGTAGGGAGCAACCTGTGGATCCTAAGTTTGTTATATGGCTGCAATTAGGTAGTTTAAGGGGAAGTATCTGAAGGTGTGGGCTGTGCTGTGCACTGGCTAAACCCTCAAGGAAAGGGTCTCTTCCAGGTTCAAAGTAGACTCCACAATGGTGGCCAAGGGTAGCCATCCTAATTTTCTTGATCCTTGATACACAAGACTTAATTTAGTGTAGTTACTGTTCATCCATGCAAGCTCTCACTGGAGGGAGGGAGGCCCCAGTTGTGAGTTGATGGCAAGAAGAAGTCTCATCTAAGGGGTCCTCTTAGTGTGGGGCTCTAGCAGAGGTCGTGCCTTCCTCCCCAGTATTACTGAGCCTCACAGTTATATGAAGCTGTGATTTGTTTTTGGCATGCCAGGTTACGGAGGAGGAAGAAAATGCAGCAGTGAACCACCAAAATAGGAGACACAAATAGTATGAAAGGAGAAAATTAAATAGTTTGAAAATTGTGTCTTTACAGAGTTGTTTGTTTTGTGTTTTTTTAATCAAAGTTCAACACATGAGTACATGTGGCAGCTGAGCCATTGCCAAGCTGCATGTTGGTGTTGCTGGGGGGAGTTCTGCAAACTGTGCCCAATTCAATGCTGCCACAATCCCACTGCTAGTCAGAACTTTAAAATAGCTATGGTTACACTATAGTATATCTCCAAAAGTGTCAAAAGTGGGTGTATCCCAGTTATATATTGACTGGTGCACAAAAAGGATGGAAAATAGCAATTTCTCCCATATATTGGTTCTTGGGTACTGACAGAAGTACAGATTTGGAAGAGACTTTCTTATTTTCTTCTATTCTTTTAATCCATCTGTACAAAGACCAGAAGACCAAAGTAATGAGTAAATTTTTCCACTGTCACTGCACCAAAGAGCAAATCCTGCATCCAAACTATTCCCTATAGAGGCAGAAATTAAAACCTAAACAGTAAGCATGGCTTTAGGCTTTTTGGATTTTTTACATATTCTGTCAATAACTTATTAATCCTATTTTCAGCTATTTAGTCAAAAATTCTCTAGGAAGTCAACAAGGTCTGTGCTGTGAAGTGCTGCTTTGGTGCCACAGGGTCCATATTCAGGGGATTCCTTTGCACAGTGTTGCAACCTCCTTATCTTGAGTTGACATTGAACACCACTCATCCCTGTATGTGGCAGAAGCTTTATCAGCATCTCTAGCAAGAAGCACCACTCTCTAGTTGGAAAACATCTGTATTTACAGTTAGGAATGTCAATCATTTTGTCCTTTATTCTATTACTTAGTGCCTTGCCTGTCAGGGAGTCGCAAACTTCCTGGCTTTACCAAAATACTGATATACTCTGAAAAAGGGAGCAAGGGACAGTGTATAACAGTGCAGGAAATAGAATTGTATTGGAGAAAAAAAGTAGTAAATAGTTCATAAAATGACTCTACCAATCTACTGTTATACTTCTGTTGTTTAAATCACTCATCAACTCAGAAAATCTTAGGTAGGACACAGTAACAAACTATGCTGGTAGTTTTGAGATATTTGGCCTCAACTTTTGATCTGAGATTGGGACACACTTAGGCAGCTGTAACACACACCTTTACAAAAGTAAAATTTAATCATACCTTTGCAATGCCCAACAGCACATCTGCATTCCTGCCAAACTATCAAGTAAGCCTAGATCACAGACTAAATCCCTAGGTCATCCATATTTCCAGTGTTACATGGAGTTCAGTCTATGTTTAGGTTGCACACAAATCATGGTCAAATAATTCACTCAAGACCAAACAGTGCAGGATCTGGTTTCACTGGCAGGAAAAGCCATTATGGAAAACTTAAGGAAACCTCAGAATCCTTTTGCACAGTGTGTGCTACTCACCAGCATTAACATGAAGCAACCTTAACAAGTGAGAGAATCTGGCTGTGAAGCTTCAGAAAACTATTTAATTTCTCCTTCAGTCATTTGTAAGCTCTCAAAGAAAGCAGAGAGTCTGTACTCATGTGCCTACCTAATCCAGTATCTCTTATTCCTCTGGGTCAAGGTCACCCAGTTCTGTCAAATGGAATATACGTTTCCTGTAAGACATTGACATTTGGGGGCTAGAAGGTCAAATATGGGATTGCTCCTTTGTTGTGGTCAGTTTGTTCTGTGCAAAGTATGTAATGTGACATCTTAAAGAACTCACTTGTACTGATATTTAGCTCATTTTGAAGTCCTAGTTGCAAAGCCTGCCTTCACTCTCCAGGTAGTAAGGATTTCTATACCATACATCACATGTTATATGTCATAGACCTCATACATATTAATGCATTCTCTGTCAATGATCACAAGGTTTTCTCTGCTGAGTTCTTCAGCAAATGCAGCCCAGTGTTCTACTGGTTGTAACTCGCTGTTTTAATTTGTGTGGTGGTGGCAGATTGTTTTCCTCCTACAGTTTTTACCACTTTTACAGGACATTCCTAGTTGACTAAAATTTTTGCAATTTGCCTCTGCCAGCTGATGTTTAATAATAACTGTCATTCCTGCCAAGACTGTGCATCAGTAATTTCTGACAGTACCTAACACATAGCACATATGTGGATTGACTACCTTACACTACTCTGACAAGCCATTTAATTAACTGATAAAAATCAGAGAATGAGTGGATGGACCTGGAGAGGAAGCTAATTTGTGTGTTTACTGGGCCTTTGATACTACCTTGGCCTCCAGTAATTACCAAAGTTTTGTGCTGCACATAGCTGGCTCCAAAGGTAACACTGGGAAATGTGTTCACTCCACCCCTTGCACAGGTTCTGTAATGGCAAAGACCCAAACCAGCGTGCACTGAAAGTCAAACCACAGGAAAAGTGAGATGTGGTAGGGCTTTCCTGACCATGGAACTGAGGGCAATTGCTTTATTTGCAAACTGTTTTAATCTCCTTGAATCCAAACTTTAAATGAGGAACTGCTGAGATTTATGGTTCCTTATGGGCCCCTAAGTGCGGCATGTAGTGAAAAAGTTGGAGTGAAAACATGCCTTTTGCTTCCCCTGGAGAAGGATTGCATGGAGGTGGGTCTGGCTCAGTGCTGACTTAATATGTGACCTGGACAAGTTATATAGGCCCATTGTTTCTGCTTTCTCAAGTGTAAAATAGGTAAAATATTTCAGAGTACCTTAATTGGTTGACTGTTTCTATATACAGGATAAAAGGAGATTACTGCATGTTTACTCATCACATTTCACTTTTATATTTTGTTTGAACCTCAGCACAAGACTTTCTCATTCTTTCTCTTATGCTGAGCTAGTTTGTGTGCTTGACAGTTCTTTCTTCTCCCATTCCTCTCTTGTTTTTCTCTCTTTGTGCCTTTGTTCTCCTTCTTCCATTTTGGTTCTGCTTCTCTGTCCTTCTTCCTGCTCTGCTTCATGGTATTCATGACATAAATAATTTCTATTCAAGAGTCTCCCTGAGTATTCGGTGCACTGAGGCATATTTGTGCTGCTTAC
Source organism: Formicarius rufipectus (assembly GCA_013399695.1). Classification (NCBI taxonomy): domain Eukaryota; kingdom Metazoa; phylum Chordata; class Aves; order Passeriformes; family Formicariidae; genus Formicarius; species Formicarius rufipectus. The sequence goes on from VXAU01000750.1 coordinate 592,535, forward strand.
TGTGCATCAGTCCCTGTAGGCTGCCTGGGTACATGCTGCTTATTCTCAAGTATTTTTGCTTCCTGCATGCAAATGCTTCAGGGTCTGTTGGAGTGAAACACACCCTGAGGAGCTCAGCTTTCCCGTGATTCTGGGCTGGAGTCTCCCAAGGAGCATTCCTTTACAAAAGAAAAAAATAATTTAAAAAGCTGTAGCTGAGTCACTGCCAGTGACTTGCAGGGGCCTGAAAAGCAAATCTGTGACCCAACTATTGATTGTACTGTCATTTTGTCATAGATAGCAAATACCCAGAGGCACTGGAAGGAAAAGAGGAAGAAAGGGATTTGCCAGAGCAGAAAAGGGGGAAATAGGCTTGAGAGGCTGGGAGGCTGAATTTCCTTACATGAACCCTGTGCCGAGGGACAAAACTTTACAGTAATTGAGTCATTCAATCTGAATGCCTTTACTGAAACTATAGAAATTACTGTAGTGTAACTATTGTATGGCAATGAAGATACTTCCTCAGAGTGGACTGTGTGAAATAATACATAGATATCCCAGCACATCTGGCTGTAACAACACAGTGGTACATCTACCTATTCCATGATATAGGAAATAACAAAAGTTTCAAGGAAATTAACAGGGAAATGCAGGTAGTCTTTTTCCAAATGGTTAAGTATTGTCTTTTTTTAGCTGTCTAGTCTCTTCCTTTTTATTCCTTCTTCTGCTGGCTGCTAAAACACTCATTTTTCCTCAAACAGAGCTAGAACTTACTGCTAGTCTTGGACATCACAAAACCAGATAAGGTTGGGATACGGGTTTACAGCAGCTCCTCTCCACCACTGCCTTTACAAACCCCAGAGTTTTACTGCATTGTCCTGCTTATGCATTATTTTGTTGTTTGGGTTTTTGTTGTTTGGTTTTTTTTTTCCCCACTTTGGGGATCTATATAAGCTATAACTGATGCATCAATAAAAGGTGTACCTGATAGCCCAATTGGAATTTTAAGGAGGTCAGAAGGAATATTAGGAAGGGTTTGTCATAGAATGAAATTTGAAAATGGCAGTATGTTTCTTTTCCATTGCATTTTCACCTAAAGAACACCACCTAAAGGAAGCATCCGTTACATTCTGGCATATTTTAGCTGTGACAAATTTTATGCCCACTGGAACTTTACTAGCAGGTTGTTTCTTACTGTAATTTCTTGTAATTTATCCATTGAATTCTGTATTCTGTGGGGTTTAGTCTCTTGCTAGCTACACATATAAGAGTTATTTCACCTCCACCCTCTCAGAAGACCCAGGTGCAGAAGGAAAGGGCTGATCATTGGGTGCAGGTGTAAAGAAGGTAGAAGGTACCTTCGCTAATACCTGTGGAGGGTGCAGAGGAGAGGCATCAGAGACAGAGATCTTGAGGGACAAGGCAAGTGGTTTTGAATATATTTTGTGGGAGGTGTTGTCTTTAGTCTAGCAGACTCTCCTTGAATATAAGTGTTTCTGGGTATAGTTGTTCTGTTTTTAAAACACACAGATATTTTGGTCTAATATAGCCAAACAAGAATATTCTTGGGGAATTCTTCCTCATTATCATGAAAAAAAGATATCAAACTAATCTTCTTGGGTTATATTTCCAGCAGATTCTTTACATTCGTCTAGCTTTTCCATTGAGGAAATGAAAAACACAATTATAAATGACCTTTAGTTTTTGCCATCTAGTCAAGCATTCTTTGCACTGGCACAGTAATACCATTATCTTGACCTTTGTCTCCCTCGTACAGTTTCTCTTCGTGCCTGTCACTAGCACTGGCTCAGCTAGCAAGAAGGAGGAAAAAAATATAAAAAGGAAAAGCTGTAGACTTATTCAAATTGTTAGGCAGTGTAAGCCTCTTTGTTCCAGCTACACTTGATTTCTTTCTGTTTATTTTTACCTTTTCAGCTGGTGTTTTCTATTTCTTTGCTAGATTTTTTTTAAATTTTATTTTATTCTTCAGTCTAAGTCTATTTAACGAGGTATATATGTGTGTGGAGAAACAAAGTTTAGGATAAGTTTAAAGTGAGCTTTTTCTGATCTGAGTCATATTTGTGGTTCGCCTTGATGTAAAACCTTCCCCAGTAGCAAGCTGTTGCACTTCCATGTGCAAAACAGTTGTATTTCTTTGAAGTAAAAATTAAAGGGCTTCACTGTTTTCTCTGACTTCAACATAATCAAGCAGCAAGCATCTATGCCTAAATCCTACATTTAACTTTCAGTCTGACCTTGGATTAATCCCTTTACCTCACCATGCCTCTGTTTCTTTTCCTGCCTGGGATCAGCATGCAGGCAGTGCAGTGAGAGTTGGGGAGCTCAGTCTTAATTCTTTAATACAGCTGGAAAAAATCCCTCAAGACATGCTAACAGATTTCAAGCCATACTTGTTGGCTACTTTCCAGTCTGAGTGAAGTGCAGAGCTACAGGGCAACTAATACGGCTTGAAAATATCACATGAAAGCCTTTATCTCAATAGTGTTTTGACTGATGCATAACTTGCAGAAAGACGTTCAGATTCCATCTGAAAACATCCAGAGATTTAGAGTGTGCCAGTTCTTTCCATAATTTTGTCCTTTGTTGTGTGATTTATTTCCAAGCACATTGCACACTGTTGTAACACATAAATTTAATAAGAAATACAATCTCCTCTGTTACCTTCCTTTCCTGAGAGGTAGAAAAGAACTATGGAGAATCTACATTTTAGGGCAGGTGACAGGGCTTCACTCTCCTTTGCAGTGACAAGGACTCGTGCAGCAGGGTTGATGTGCATATAGATAGATGGTTTCCTGTTGTTTGTTTTTAGTCTAATCAAGCTGATTGGGATGAATGATAATGGTGATGTCTTTAGCACATACCAGAAATTTTCTTTGCCTTCAAGCTGGAAACCTTTTGCAGTTTGCATCCACGATAGTAGTTGACTTAAGATGGGATATTTGATCATTACCCTCATAATGGGAGTCGCTGTTTTCTCACATATGCGTCTGCTTACAAGCTTAGAAATTAACAGCGTGCTTCATCCATCGATCTGGAAAAGCTCTTTGTAAAAAGGGTTTCCATCGAACAAATTATGAAATGGATGAGCAGATGGAGAGAAAAACTAGCTCAAGGTGAGGAGTAGACTGCCAGCAGACGTGGGGTACCTCTGCGGTTCAAGCCCCAGGGGCTCTGCAACTCCCTTGAGCTGGTTTTTCTGCTGCTAGACTCTGCAGAAGCTCAGAACTGTGGTGATCCCATGAATAGATTGTTCCCCAAATAATCCATGGGCAGACTTGAATGACATCTATTTCTGTTCCAATCCTTTAAGTTCATTGGGGTTTGATAGTTCAAAACCTATTATTAATTGTATCTGCTGTCGCAGTCGACTTCAGTACCAAAATACAAAACGTGAATCATTCAATACCATGTCAGCAATTCTTGCATATGGGCTTTGTGGAAAAGGAAAAGCATTGCAAATTTGGATAGGGTACTGTCTGTCCACAAACTTAACTGAGGACGCATTCCACATGTAAACAAAAGAAAGTGCTAATTATATAGTATATTATATGGTATATAGTATCCAAGATTTGTGCATATTTTTTAATTTCCTGCTACCTTTTTCTCATCTTCCCATTCATTGACTTAATTGATACACCACCCTCCCTCTTTTGTGCCAAATACATTTGTTTTCTTCCTCCTAGGTCACAGTTTTACAATTATCACCATAGCAACATTCCAGCTATAATAAGAAGATACATCTTCTGAATGGCTGGTGATACAACATTAACTGTTAGAACATAACATTTTTCATGTTGGAAACATCTGGAGTTCACAACTAGCAAAGATCTGTAAAAATGTCTGTAGCTCTTTAATAATCACCCAAGGCTGCACTTGCAAGCTTTATTACGATGCATTACAAACACTCTTTAGTTTCTGAGAAGGGAATGTGATAAAAATAAGCTTTATTCCACACACACACACAAAAATAAAATATAAAGTTCTGTTTACAAGTCATGTGACCTCAAAAATAAAAGAGAATTTGAATTGGCCTTCATGTCAAGGGCTTTATTTTAGTTGGGCCAGACTCCTTTCCTCTGCTGTTCCCAGCCTATTACCCACAGCACTAATATTACTATTTACTGGCTGATTATATCCTCTAGCAAGATTCGGACTGTGTCTACTTCCCTGCTGCAAACTAATCAGTTTTCAAAATTAGTTATTGATCTCAGGCTCATTGTGGAGGACAAATGTAGTGGCTCATTCATTGAGTGTCAGCGGTGCCACTCTTTGTGTGAGCTGCACAGGAGGGAAAACAAACAACATATTCAGGCCCACATACTTATATAATCATCTAATATAAGGAGACACAAGACAAGTACAAATCCACTGGCAAATGAAATAGTTTTTTTCTTTTTTTGAGAAAGATGACGTAGAGAAATAAAGAAATCCAAGTGTATTCTCTGTTAAAGTACACATATAATTCTCACTGTCTATTGTGGAGCATTTATCCAAAGGAGAACATGTTTATCAGCACCATTACTGTTGCTTACTTTGAAGTGTTTTGTGGTGCTGGATTTGTTTTGGGGTTTTTTTCTTATTTGAGGGTTTTAGGTAGGAAATCAGCTTTGGGAGTTTTTTGGAGGGTTTTGTGTTTTTATTTTTTTTGTTTGGTTTGTTTGTTTTTTAAGATAGACCATTCTTGAGGCTTTAAGTTGCATTAGATGAAGGCAGAAAGATTTCCAAATAATAAGTACTTGAAGATGGGATTTATGTTTTAATGATTGGCCTTATCAGCCAGCAGTGCACTTGCAGCAAGCGTGGGTAAAACCCTCCCAAATCTTCGTTCGCAAAGTCTAGCCATGATATGTTTTAATGACCATCAATGTGCTGCCACTAACTATTGCATAGCTCAATCGAGCTACATAAAATCTTTCCAGTGATTTTACTGTCACCAATTTGGTTGTAATGGGCACTTATCAGATGCAAGAAATTTTAATTGGAGAAGTTTCCCTGTAAAACATTAACAGAAAAATATAATCAATAACACAACATTTTCCTGGGGGTGAAAGACCCATGCTCAAGTTGTTTCTCTACTGGAATGAAAGTGCATCAACACTAGGTTTTGTGGTTCTAAATTTCATCACCAGGTAGACCTATAAAAATTCTGAAACCTAATTCTTTTACTGAGAAAAGAGCTTCACATGTAAGTTCAGCTGCAAGAATGAATTTTCTAGTCTCTTTAGGAGAAGTCCTAATCCATGGAAGTATATTGAAAATATTGAAGATGTCCAAAATTATTTTCAATTATAGTCTATTCCCATCCCACTGCAATAATTTCATTATTTATGGAAAAGTTCAAAGATAGAAAAGTGTTTTTTTTTCTCTTTCCTCAACATTAGTCTCAGTATTTTTACTGAAAAAAACCCCAACCTTCCAAACATTTCACTGCCGACTATCTGCCAAGTGCGTGTATATAAATATATACTGGAAAATTAATTTAAGATGTTCAGTAAGTATTTTATTTTATTATGAGTTCCTTGAATTTTATTTCAAGATTAGCATTTTAGAAGTTTCCAAAAAATGACAATGTCAGAAGTATTATTTTCATGGAGTTTCCATTAAAAACTGTGATTTTCCAAAATTCACTAAAAACTTGGCCCAAATTTCCCAAAAGGTTTCTGAACCTGGACTCTATTTCTGATTTATGAGAAAACCACAAATCAAGTCCTTGGCTTCGCTTGAGTTTTGAGATTTTCATGGTGTAGTTTATTTTTGATATACTGAAAAGCTGGAACCTCAATGTTAGTGGTGGTCTGGGATTATGTTCATCATTTCAGTGATACATACGCACACACACACACGTTTCCAAAACAAAAATTTTTTATTTGTATTAATGCAAATTAGAAATCATGAAGAGTTTGATTACAAGGTTCATTTAAAGTTGAAAGTTTGGCCCTGCATTCCTGTGTGTTTAAAATTTCCACAAAACTCAATAAGAGCTAGAGCACGCAAAGAGTAAAAATCTGGACTATAATGGGAATTGAATCCTAGAAATGAAATAATGAGACAGTAGAGTTACCTGTGTATTTCACAATTAGTTGCTGTTATGTGAGGAATTTGAAACATGTTGCTTGTTTTCCCCAGTTCTTGAATGAAGTCACTGTGTTAGAACAGCCTTCTCCTTTTTGCCTCTTCACCTTAAGATGTAACATACAAATCCATGTGTTTCACTACAAAATCTGACTCAGAACCCTACATGGTGAGCATATACTTGAAACAAATCCTCCTTACTCACCTATATTCCTGCATTAATATGTCTAAAATGTTTCAGACTTAAATCTGGATTTTGCTTTGATCTTCCTTAGCAGAAACCAATATATCCTCTATTTATTTTCACCTGTTATGCTGCTGCTACAGAGAGTGGAAACTACGTATGCCAGAATACCACTTCATATTTCTGTAAATATGGTCCTCTTCTTTCCTCAGACCATTAGCGGTGTAGAATTGTTTTGCCCCATAAAATGATAGCTGAAGTAAGGTGACATATTAATTTTGACAGAATTGTGCTCTGATATAATAGAAAGGAGTTGAACCCATTCTTTTATTAAAAAAAAATCTGTAAAAAGAAAGGCAGAACAGAACTTTTTCTTTCATTTGAATTATATGATTAAAATAGGGCTCCTTCATGACTGCTCATACCATAAGCACCTTCTGTAATTTTTTTTAGGTCTGCTCTATTTTTAAAATCCAATTGTATCTACAAATCAAAAAAGTATTTTAAGATATATGAATTAATTAAATGTGTACTAAATTTAATTTGAAGATGGGCACCAAAGTCTGAAAAAACCTAACATTTACTTGTTTCAGTGAAGCAGTCGCTGGACAAAGAACTTTGTATACAATTGATCTATAAATACAAGTGAATCAATAAAATATTTCAGACCTCCATTTCTTAGCCTATCTAGGTCATTGAAATCCTGTATCCTCAAGGGAATTAATGAAATTACAAACTATATTAGTTTTTAATTTGAGCATGCTTCGTCTGCCTGCAATATCTCTGTTTTCAGACCTAGAGTGAATGGCTCCAGTAGAGGTAACACAACCACATTTTGCCCTACATTTTTACTAGACTAAATCTAAACTTAAAGCAATATGTTCCAAAGTGTTTTCGGACACTCAAAGATAGGACTGAGCAACAAAAAGAAATATTAAATGAAAATGTAAGGGTTTGTATGTGAGATGCGTTTTTCAAAGAAACAGTCTCTCATATGGAATTTAAACTATGTTTTAATGAACTTCAATTAAGAAAAGGATTGCAAAATTCAAGATCTGAAAAACTCAGAAGTCAAGCTATAGTATGTGCATACTAGATGCCAGTGCTGGGACAAAACAAATAAAATTTTTGAAACAGATCAAGAGAGAATTAATTTTGTCATTGAGATGTTGTTACACTAAGCCACGGTACACTAAAATGGAGTAAGTCTTAGATTTGTATTTAGTTCTTTTTGGAACCAGTTTTCTTCCAAGAATTTATTTTTTTTTTAAACAAATTTGCCTGGTTGTATGCCAAGTGAAAAGGTTCCAATATCTTTCAATTCTTTTTCTTCTTATAAAAATTGTGGTGATTTCAAAAGGTTCTATGTTTTTGTAGTATAAAGCTTATTTGCTGTTTTGGTTATCTTGTATGCCAACCCTCTTGATAAACAATATCTGTTAATAGAATAAGCGATACCTGGTTCAGGTATTTAAGATTTTTGAACCTTGAATACTGATTTGAAAATTTTTAACAAATTATTTTTTATGTAATATATAAATATATATATGCACACACACACAATCTTTGCAAAATGTATTTCTGTTGAATGTTTTAAGTGCTGGAAATTAATTATTTGGGAATTATTTCTTCATATTCAATAAGATAGTGGAAAAAGGAATAAGGCAGATCTTTTCTCCATAGAAAATTCATGAAAGGAATTTTATGATTGAATTCAAAACTGCTTCCTTCAGTACTTTCAGCTAAGCAAGAAGAAACAGATCCATACTTCAGCTTCCTAGATATTAACAGGTATGAAAACAAATAGACCTTCTCCCTGTGGCAATTGCAGATATTGCAGTGGGTGAGACCCTCTCAGTAGCAATTTCCAGTCATGCCAAAAACTGATGGCCAGCTTTCATGTGACAGCCAGGCCAGTTTTATAAGGCAGTTGTATCTGGGAAGGGGAGGCAGAGGATCTGAGGAATTCTCTTCTGTGCATGGGTATGTGAGTAAGCAGCTGAGGAGAGGCAGAGAGGAGTTGGAAGGGATTCCCCCTTTTTGACACCACTAACACTTAGTTTACCTTAACACTAAGCATACCTTAATGTAGCCAAACACAGATTCTTTTCTAAATTAACCATCTGTTCTCTTATATAGTTTACCCACACAGAAAAATATTTCCCGTATTAACTGGCTATACAGAGTGGTCTAAGAAAATCCATTCTGCAGCTGGACCAAGAAAAAAGAAGTCCTCCACAGTGTGTGTAACAGGAGCTGTCACACTCCTGACAGCTGATGAAAGCACATCACTGGAAAGCAGAGTTTGTACAGTATGAGTGCATAATAACAGCATTCCAGTAATGTTTGTCCTGCTAAATTCATGCCTACCTCCTAACCAAGAATAACACAACCAAAAACAATCTGCTGAGAGGCACTGAGCATTCTCAGATGAACGTGATCTTAAAAGAAGCAAGTGAAGTTAGCGCATCTCCATCCTCCCTTTGAGTTGGATTGTTAAATAGGCCACCAGCTGTGATTACAGCTATATTGCTGGTCTTACTGAGTTTAAAAAAAAAAAAAAAGGCAACAATAAATTATTTAATATAATTTCCGTCTATCTTTGATGACACAAATCAGGATTAATTGAATATTATAATTTATATGAGAGTAATTGAAAACATGACATGTCCGTTCTCACACTCAGAATATGTTCATCATTCAACAGCAGGATAAGTTACAGGCATAAAATCTGAATTAGGAGAAGAACAAGTTGCTGTGATTTGGAGTGCTTTGAGTTTTGTGGTTTTGGGTTTTTTNTTTTTGGTTTTTGTGTTTTGGGTTTTTTTTTTTTTTTTTTTTTTTTTTTAATTCTAATCAGTGGCTGCTAATAAGGCTAACCAAATTACTACGGATTTAGTGTCTAATATAAATGAATTTATCATTCATAAACTCCAACTAAACCTACATCCTGAGGACCTCACTGTCACTCTCCAAGCTTGCTAGGCCCTGGCAGATGAACCTCAGGAGTAAAGGGTGGGGTCAGTTCTGCGCACGCTGCGCCTCACCTAAAAAATCCACTGTGCAGGCTCGAGGGATTCACCCACACTTGCACAGCCCTGCAGTGATAGGCGAGGGACAAAACGGCAGGTGTTACGGAGCACTGGGAGCCGCAGNCATCCCCCCTTTGAGGTGGATTGTTAAATAGGCCACCAGCTGTGATTACAGCTATATTGCTGGTCTTACTGAGTTTAAAAAAAAAAAAAAAGGCAACAATAAATTATTTAATATAATTTCCGTCTATCTTTGATGACACAAATCAGGATTAATTGAATATTATAATTTATATGAGAGTAATTGAAAACATGACATGTCCGTTCTCACACTCAGAATATGTTCATCATTCAACAGCAGGATAAGTTACAGGCATAAAATCTGAATTAGGAGAAGAACAAGTTGCTGTGATTTGGAGTGCTTTGAGTTTTGTGGTTTTGGGTTTTTTCTTTTTTTTTTTTTTTTTCCCCTTTTT
>VXAU01000750.1:602331-628853 GCA_013399695.1 Formicarius rufipectus
TGCTCCACACAGAGAGGGGCCTAGAAAAGGTGGCCTAACCAAAGCTCATCTCCACCCTTCATCCCGTTGGCGAACCACAGTCAACGGGCATCTTCCAATGTGGTCAAACCATGACAAAGCGATAAAGGCAAACACCTGCCTCCAAAGGTGTGTTCAAATTGACACTGGGATGTTGGAACATCAGAACCATGCTTGATACTGCAGATAGTGGACGTCCTGAGTGTCGTTCTGCTCTAGTTGCCCATGAACTGACACGACTCAACATTGACATTGCTGCTCTCAGCAAAGTTCATCTCCACGAGGTAGGCAGCCTTAAAGAACATGGTGCTGGCTACACACTCTATTAGCCAGGCAAACCTAAAACCGAAAGTCACCTTTCAGGAGTTGGTTTCAAGATTAGAAACTCCATCCCCTCCAAACTTGAAAACTTGCCAGCAGGTCATTCCATCTGCATTATCTCCCTGCGCCTCCCACTACACAACAAGCAACGTTGTCCTCTTCAGTGTATACGCCCCAACTCTCCAAGCTGACCCTGTGGAAAAAGCAAAATTCTGCACCCAACCTCTGCTGCCTTACCCAAAAGGTTCCTGCAGATGATAAAATCATAATCCTTGGTGACTTCAATGCCAGAGTAGGAAAGAACTTTATATCCTTCTTTGCAGAGGCTGCTGAGCTTTTTGGGCTGAAAGTCAGCTTGAAGAAGACTGAAGTTCTCTAGTAACCTGCACATCAGGAAGTCTTCCAGCACTTCCACATCACCATAGGTAATACTTAATCAGAGCTTAAGTCAGTACAGCAGTTCACTTACCTGGGAAGCATCGTTTCCTCAGATGGTAAGGTTGACAAAGAGATTGACAACAGGTTAGCAAAGGCAGACAGAGCTTTCAGAAAACTCCATAAAAGAGCCTGGTGCAATAAACACCTGAAGAAAAGTACAAAGATCAGTGTCTACAGTGCCACTGTACTGTCTACTTTTCTATGTGGGTCTGAATCTTGGGTCACCTACCACCCCCATCTGCGACTCCTCGAACACTTCCACCAGCACTGCCTCCGTACAATCCTAAACATCCACTGGTCTGATTACGTGACTAATGTGTCTGTTCTGGAACAGGCAGAGGTCACCAGTATCGAGGCCATGATGCGGAGAACACAGCTGCGCTGGGCAGGGCACGTCTCCAGGATGGAGGATCACCCCTCCCTAAGATTGTGCTCTACGGTGAACTAGCCACCAGCTTCCGCAAGAGAGGAGCCCCGAAGAGGAGATACAAGGACTGCCTGAAACAACACCTCAGCCTTGGCCATATTGACCACCATCAGTGGTCCACTCTAGTCTCCAATCGGGAGATGTGGAGACACACCATCCATAACGCTGCTGCTTTCTTTGAGAACACACAGAGAATAAGTCTTGAGGAGAAAAGACACTGCAGAAAGAGCCGTGCCTTGCCAACATTGCCTGAGGAGACCTTCCACTGTGCCTTTTTAGCCACCGGCACTTGCAGCAAGCATGGATAGAGCCCTTCCCAAATCTTTGTTCATGAAGACTAGCCATGATGATGATGATGATATCATCTATGAAATGCAGGATGAATGAATTTGGAGTCAGTTCAAGGATGCTAAGCAATGCACAAGCTACCCTCATGCAGGAGTGGTAATGGCATTCAGTACAAACCACAGGGTTGGGTTTGAAATTTGTGAGGTGGCTTTTCAGTCCAGAAGGAATTCATCCTTTCTTAGACTGGATGCAAGCATGATTGCACTGAAGCTTTAATGGCTGATAGGTGTAGAAACACTGTTGTACCTTTGGTGTAGCGCTGTTTTCTTTTATGTAGATTTTCTTCCAGTAGAAAATGAAGGACTTAAAATGTGCAATCCAGCTTAATTCCATCCCAAATATACTGAAAAAAGGAATGCAAATGGTGTCAAGCAGGTTGGCATCATGCAGCATTTGACTGGATTCCTCCTTTTTAAAATATTCCGTTTTGCTTATACACTGCCATTGAAGTTCAAAGCACAGTATTTGGTTCATTTAACAACTGCAGACACTCCATTAGCCCTTTTCACCACCAGCTTCGCATCTCATATGCCTGCCTGATCCATCTGTCACATTTTGTCAAATGCAAGCACTCTCAGGGAGCAGCCATGATTGCAAAATGGGGCTCCAACCTGGATATCCACTGAACCACAGACTAAATTTTTAATAATAGAAGAGCAAATGGAACCTCTGTAATCAGGAGGACTATGAGCCAGGAGGAATGGTTACATTAATGTAGATGTGTGGTGGGCAGTAAGACATGTAAATCTTCACTGAATGGATAATGGAAGGACAGTAATATCAGGTTAGATTACACAGTCAGTGTTCTGCCTTTGAAAGCACCCAGTAAAAGATGCTGAGAAGAAACCTGAATAGGCCAAGTACCCAGAATCCTTTCCTGGTGCTTATCTCCTTGGCTCAAAACAAAAGAGCACACAAAGCCTCGTAGATTTGGCTTTTCAGAATAGAAATGGATGATAGGGAATTCATTGCCATCTAAACAAATATACCTCGGCAATCTGGCCACTGACATTTACATACTCAATTAATATGCAGTTTGACTGTAGGAGGGTAGAAAATTCTATCCTTCCAAAGAGTAGCAGGAGGAGCTGTTTTAGTATGTTATTGTGAAGACTTATGTGTTTATTATATGCATATAAATCCCTTTCTGGCTCTGCACATGAAGTCATGCATATACACACACACATACATAAAGAGTATACATCTATAGCAGAAATCTGTTACACTGATTTCTTACTGTCATTCTGACAGAAATTGTGACTTATGTTAAGTGCAGAATATTTAATTTTTGTAGCAACAGCTGTATCATGGTGCAAATAACTTCTTCCCTGTCTATATGGACTATATATTTTTTTAATATCCTTCCATGCAAATTGCGAGGTAATCTCCTTGAAAATAAGTCACAAGTCTCGTCCTGCAAAATAATAGAAAAGCTAATATCATTCTGGTACTAAAAACTCAACATAGAGGAATAACTTTTGCCATTAAAGTTATTTAGACTATATACATATCAGGGTAGTGCATAACAATATAAGAACAGCTGTACTAGTTAAGTCATACATTCACTACCCTCCTTGGGGAGTAGTGAGTAAAGTGCTTAGGAAAAGACTTTCATAAAAGAGTAAACACTGAGCATTTTCTTAGTATATTCTCTCATTTTCAGACAACCTGTGGCAGTAAGATTTTCTGAGCCAGAGGCTGCATGCACATCTTTGTGCTTAATGGCCCTTAATGGATTTTTTTTTTCCTAATCATTTGCCTAATTATTTTTTTAACTCATTTATCCTTTTAGCCTTCGCAACATCCTGTGGCCATGAGTTCCACAATTTAATTACGTGTTATGTGAATAAGTACTTCCTTTTGACCCTGGATGCATTAAGAATATTTTATCTGTGCTTTTTCTTTCCTTTTTTTATTTTTTTTCCTGATGCCCAAGCAGCAGGAGCTAACTGCTTGGAAACATTGTTCTTTAGACTTTACCTCAGTGTCCTTTGAATCAGAAATGGCCCTTTTGATGTTGGTATGAGAAAGTACATGGACTATGAACTGTACATAAAAGCTACCTCTATCTTGATGTGTGCAAGAAATATATTTCTAGTCCAGCTTTTCCTCTTGTTCTTTCCTTTAGTTTTACAGACTGTGGGTCCCTGATCATTTTTTGGGGTCTCAGCCTTTATGAATCCAAACCTGTAGGAACTGTGAAGAGTGAAGGAATTAAAACAAAGTCAGTCAACACCAATAGAAACACAAAACAACAATAAACAAATGAAACCCAAACAAAAACCAAAACAAAGAGAAGAAAAACCAAACCAACCAACCAAAAAAACCAAATCCCCCAAACTGAAACCCAAAAGACGTAGTAAGTTTGAAATAAAAATATTGAAAAATACTAAATTTGTCCTGAACAGTGTATGAGAAAAAGAACACTAGTCTTCATATTTCCTAAGTTAGTTAAATTCTTTATGGCCACTGCAGATCTAGTTTTATTCTATAGTTGCTCTTGCATCTGTCATTGGTGAGTTTAACCCAAAGAAATGAGGCATATTTGAATACCAAGGTTTGATCATTAAAAATAAAGAAGTCAACATCTTTAATAGAAGAAGTGGGAACAACAGGTCTTTTGAATCAGTATAAAACACTCCCATTCGAGTCATTTTTCACTACATTACTAAATGTGGATTTGTGGCTACACCTGAGGTGCCGTACTCTAAAAATGTCAGCTTTACAACTTTTGATTTAGTCTGACAGAGGTGAAAGAAATCAAGTGAAGAATAAATCTGATGAAATCTCTGAAGCCAAGGTTATATTTCAGGCTAACTGAAAGAATCACTTTTGTGGAGAAAGTACTTTATTTTAATCTGACTGCCAGCATTTTTGTGCCAATTTTATTTCAAGTTTTTTCTTCAAAGTTCTCCAGCAACTGTTCTTCCGATGGCCTTGAGTCAGTCACTGCTGACCAGAGGACAATAAATAATAATAATACATGATGTGCATAATATCCTTCCTAGAGAGATTATCACAAATTATTTTGCACCCTGTTGAGCATATCATGACTCCTGGTGTGCTGCTTGGCAGTTCTCTGCCCTCCAAATGCACTGCTTGGTCATTTCCTATATCCCGCGGTTTCTGACTGTGTCATGTAGATTATCTTTCCTCTTGTTTTGCCATAGGTAGTGATATAAAACTCTATTTGTAATACTGAACTTACCAAATGGTATTTCAGAACCTTTAGTGTAAATGTACAGACCTCATGTAAGCGGTTTAATACATTTCCTGTAAGTTTTTCAATTGGCAACATCCCAGTCTGGAAGATCAACTATGTGTAAGTTCAGTATTTTTATATTACAGCAATTGAAGATGTGAGATGTACTTTAATAGGAAAGGTAATACAGCTTGATTACCTGATATGAGATTATGAGGCTGTTATTCAGCCACCTAGGCCTGCTCATAAAGCAGGTCTTGTTTTTAACTAAAGAAATACTGAGTGAAACAAGGGAATAGGTACCTTGTCAGACACCTCTTGTGCTAAATGGAGAAAATCATTGTGGTTTGAATCTTGCTGATTCATCCCCATGATGTTTTAAGAGTACAGCTGAAACAGCTGGTGAGTGTGATGACTCTCCAAACACCAGGGGGAAAAAAGAAACAACAACAAAAAAAGAACTTATCAATATGAAAATACATTCTGTACCTGATTTGATAGCACTAATAGGCCAGCAACAACAAAGGTCTGTTTCCTGGAATCAAAAGGTCTCTGGCCTCTTGCCATGTAAGGAGGGAGGCGAAGGGTGGGTGGAGGCATCTGCCTGCTTGCTCTCTCTTGCGCAACCAGAGTTTCACAGCTCAGTCTTCCATTTTCTGGATGTTTTCGTCCTTATTTTTAGCATTTTTGAGCCTTGGAATACACAAGGAATTTGGAATTAAAACCAAGGCAACCTCAAGACTTAGCTGACTTAAATGTTTATATGCCTCACAAGGTATCCTGTTGTCATAGCCAGACTTCAAGCAACAGATGATTCCTTCTTGAGGAAACTACATTATGAAAATCTGGAAGGTTCTCAGTGCTACAAGTTGTTCTTATTTCTTATGTTGCATTGTTTAGCCTAAGATATTCTGATCCAGGTCCTTTTCTAGGAAATAACTAATAGCTTGCTATTTCAAACCAAAAGGTGGTTCAAACATAGCAATATTAAAAACAGTAACATATTTCCCATTTAAAATTTACACTACACTAGCCTTTTGAGGTTTCTATGGGGGAAAATATTGAGCAATATTAGCTTGCTTAGTTATAACATTTTAGCTTGTTACTGATTTTAAATGCCTGTTATATACAAAAGTGTCCTCACCTAAATACTTTATCTCAGAAATAATTTATTTCAGATTTTTCTTTCAGAGTTCAAAAATTTTGTAGAATTTTTAGAGCTAATATCTACCATTTCCTTGCAACAACAAGACTATGTCAAACAATTTCTACAGCTGTATGTTGAGGAGTCCGTGCTTTCACCACAGGAGTCTTTGTCTAGGGTCTGGTGAAAATAGAAATACTGGTCTATGTTGGTTTATATTGTTTCTACAAGTAGCAGTGATTGTCCCCAGGATCTGCTAGAAAAAGGGAAGAAATGCCTATGGAGACTATCAGAAAGACAAGGCTTGGTCACAGGGGCCTCTCAGGTTCTGGTGAGCTCTTCCAGCATTATAAATTGGTTAGTTTTAGGGAGGTAAACTGTTAGTACATGTTCTGCATGCAGTGTTTGAGTCCTTGCTTTCCCTCGGGGTAAAAAACTAACATGTAAACATATATATACATACACATGCATGTAAGCGGATGTCTATATATTATATACGAATATTTATGGATGGGCAACTGCTACTTTGGAAGCTAAATGAAAAATAAGCCTTTTTATCTTACCATCTGGAAAGAACTTAATTTCTGTTCTCATCTTGTTTTGTCTCACAATTTCTGTTCGTGTCCCTTTTAATCTGTCCTCCTATCTCAAATCTTCATATTTTCACCTCTAATAGTTTGATGTATCTTACCCTATATAGAGCTGACATAGAGCATATGGTTGATTACTGAGCACAGAAGTTATTAACTGGGATTCCTATAGAGAAGCTATCCATGCCACCACTAAGGGTATCACTAAAATTTAAATAATCATGAATATTTCATTAAATAAAATAATAAAATCTGTTGCTCTTCCCGCAAAACCCTACTCAAGCCTAAGTCAAATATTTTTGCCAGTCTGAATGTTTTATTGCTTCTTTTTCTTGGAAGAACTGAAGAGCAACAGGATTTACTCAATCAGTACTTTCTTTAAAGGGATTTTACTGATGCTGGCTGTTTGAAAATAACCGTTTTAGATTGGTCTGACAAACACTAATTGATGGATAGTGAAAGCATTCTACAAGTATCTAGAATTATTCTCAGCATACTTAGGTATCAGAAAAAGTGTGACCGTCAGGACTAGCGATATGATCATTCCCCTGCACTCAGCAACTTGAATCCTGTGCTCAGTTTTGGATCCCTCACTGTGAGAAAACCGTTGTGGTGCTGGAGTGTGTCAGAGAAGGGCAACAGAGTTGGGGAAGGGTCTGGAGCACAAGGTTGGCCTCTGTACTTGGCAGTGTGGGGTTAATGGTAGGACTTGATGTACTTGAGGGTCTTTTCTAACCTAAATTATTCCATAATCTGTGAACTGGAAGTAAGGCAGAACTGAAAATGTCTATAAAATCATGTATTCAAACAAATCTGGGCAAATGAAGTGAACACTTTTGTTTAGTAATTTGCTTATTCTCTGCAGTATTATGAGAGTTGCATCTTTACCTTAGAGTTAGTATTATAATGGCACTTAATATGGGCAGTGTATAAACACAAGTCAGGATTGGGCTCTGTCAGGTCCCAGTGCCATAATTATGCTACTTCTCTCATCCAGTTCAGGTATCTTGACCATCTTGGTGTGGAAATGAGGGTCCACAGGTGGGACCTTGGTAGTACTTGCTATTTGAATGATAAAGAGCTGGGATTCAGGGCACACCTTCAGCCCTGGTAGCACAAAAGCTTTCCACTTCCTCCTGAGACCCATCAGATCTCCAAGCCCCTTGTTCAGATGTGCCTTGGTTGCCTGGGCACAGTGCACTTCTCTGGGCAGTCATCAGGTGTCTTCTTCACCACAAACCAAACCACTTCTCCTCAGAAGAGGGAGAGAAGCATGCCAGTGAATTCTGGATATATCTGCCTATGATTAGTGCTCTTCCCACAGATTACACCTGAGTAAGCTTGCAAACAGAGCTGATGAAAGCCATGGGAATGCACTCAGCCATCAGTCTTTAGGAAAAATGAGACTCTAGGTCTAGGCACAATCCTCTTTCACTTTAGTATGCACTTAAATAAGTCAGATCCATCCCATACTTTTCAAACCATTCGTAGTACAAACACATAAGTGTTTGGTTTATTTTTCAAGTAATCTCTTTCTTACTGCATTTATGCAAAACTTTGACCCCACTTCTCCCTTAGAACATTACTGGCATGGCATGCAAGATCAGCTAGAATTTCAGGAACAGGAAAGGGTCAAATAGCATAACTAATTGCACTTCTATGAAAGACAACAGAACACAAGTTCACTAAATTCAGCCTGCAAAGCAACCACCACCATTTAAATGCTGAACACCCATTTGAACCACAACCCGTTATTTACCATACACTTTAAAAATCCAAGCTTAAAAAATCTCCAGGAAGGTGCACAGCATAATAAGCAGCTTTTCTGTTGTGTTTCTTCCACATTTTAAAATCAGTACAAGTATAATGTGTAATTTGATGGTTGCTTGGGTGTTAGCATTGTTCGTGTTTCAGAGTGGATTTTCTGATGTTATTAACTGTTTACCTCCACGTTTGTGTCATTTGGTGGCAAAGAGGACAAGGTGAGGTCTTCCCCTGGTGCTCTGACCCACGTGGGCTCCCAGGATTTCTCAACAGCCTGACATTATTGCTTTTCTGTTTGTATGTTACACTTGAGAGGCGGCGGGCGTTGGCCGAGTGCCGTAGGCCCCCGCCTGTGGAGCCGGCTCCTCCTCTGAGGACGCTGGTTCGAATCCTGGAGGAACTCGCTGTCACCGTTCGAGCTGCTCGGCCGTGGCACGATGAACCTCAGGAGTAAAGGGAGTGGGGCCAGTTCTGCGCACCCTGTGCCTCACTTAAAAAATCCGTTGCACAGGCTTATCCCGAGATCTTCATTCGCGAAGTCCAGCCAACAACAACAACAACTGTTTACCTACAGGTCTTATATGAAAGCATTTTCTCATTCTTCCCTAGTGTTCTCAGTCAGTTCAGTCTCTATGTAATTCCTCTTCTGTAGTTCTCCACTTCTCCATTGGACAGTTCTCCAGTGTTGGGTCTCCTAACCTCTAACCAGAAAATCTGATGCTTCAGAATTGTTTAGAATAAGTATTTAATGTTAGAACTTTGTTTACCCTTTGCTTATGCTGAAGAGGACTGCAGAAGGATTCTTCTAGTCTGTATGTCTGTTACGAGTGATTCAAGATGTTCTTAAAAGTTCACCTTTTAAATGCTAAATTTACTTCCTTTATGACAGTCTGTGGCAGATAGGAAGATTTAGGTTTTCTATCTTTGGAGGGTTTTTTTGACTGTGAAAATACAGATTCTTAAAAAGACATCCTAGACTTGACCTTATCCACTCTTTGGAATGGTAGTTAGCATTAGGGTAATATGTTTTTCAGGGAATTATATACATAGAAGTTTTGGAAATTTGCCCTGTTCTCTGTTAGCAGTAGGTGCACTAAACAAACAAACCCATGAGATTTGCACTGGTGGCAAATGATGCTGGAAGAAATCATAGTACTCACTGACCAGCCTGTGTTTTCTGGTCTGACATCAGTCTTAAGAACTGTAATAAATTCACATTAAAAGTTACAGAGCTATTGATGCACTAGAAAGACCTGAAACCTAGATGATAATATTTGTTAGGTGCAAATACAATCAGGGGAACTGCAGCCACAACCAGCTCTTTCCTATTCTTTCTCAAAACATGACAACAAGTAGGCTATGTGCAATAGCTAAATGTCCAGTTGTCATTTTAGCTCACTTAAACCCACTTGATCAAGCCAGGAGCGCTAAATACAAACTGGCAGTCACTCTTCCTTTTAGGAAGCAAGTCGATATTTGGGCTATGTGCAGCAGATGCGTAGCTAATGCAATAAATATGGTGCTTAGATCTTGTATATAAGAAAATGAAAACTGCATATATTTTTTAGCTCTTTTTTGTCTATTCAGCAAAGAAGGATTTCTCCTGTATTTCACGTTCGAAAGGCAGACAATTGTTGTAGGTGACTTGGAATATTTTTGGACGCTTGTTTATCAGCATAAAAGATTAAAGCTTTATGAATAAGTATAAAAATTCTGCAGAGCTTTTGAACTTCAGAAATCCTCTTGTGGTAGCTTCTTGAATTAATATATTTATGATCTATATATTGGAGGTATTCAGACTTATAATATGTTACGAATACTGTTATGTGTATTAATCAGCAAGCTTCTGTGATTTCATTCAAATCAAGTCCACTAGGGCTCCTCTCATTTTGTTAACTCAATCTTTTAATTTTTTTTCTCTCTGTGACTTAGGGAGTGTCTGCTTGGCTAATTTCCCCATGGCTTTATATCACCCTCCTCCAATGCTCACAAGCAACATAGAAAAGACAAGAGAGATGGAGGAAAGACAAGATTCAAGACGGGTGCTCAAAAATAGCTTAGCAGTCAGATGTTTTGTAGCAGAATGGAATAACTTGTTCCACATAAACTGGATTACTCAGCACTTGTGTAAACTAACCTTATATCCCTTCCTTCAAGTGTATCCAGACATCGCCCATACCTCAGTTTAATTAGGGTGAGGGTTTCTCTGTAATGTGATGCGATATAATATCAAGTGCACACAAATATTTGGCTAGACAAACATCTGCATTTTCACTTCTGAAACCAATCAGAGTCTGAAAAATGATGGAAATGGGTTAACCCATGCCTATGAGCAAAAGTCCTGCAGTCATTTAATGAACAATGCCTGCTTTGTTATATAGGCTGAAAATCACTCTGATAAATATGTGGTAAGGCTACAGGGCGTCTAATCCTCTTACATCTTTCTGTTATTTACCACTTTGTAGAGGAACACCTTTCTCAGCAGACATTCCTTCTGAAAGAACACAAGTTTGTTAGTGCTAGACAATGATTAAACAGTTGAGGTCATTAGGGAAAACCTAAAGTATCAGTGAAAAGTTGCCCTGTTATGTCCTGAAAGCATATGGAGAAGGAGCAGTGAGGGGGGAGCCATAGTCACAGTAGATACCTGTGGCAAATACCTAACCAAATAGATACCTATGGCAAAAGAGTTTGACTTTCTCTTCCTGTGTCTTCTCTCACATGAAAAGATTCCTCTTGTAGTAGGTGGAATATGACTGCACTTAGAAGTCAGTCAGCAGCACTAATGTTCACAAGTTGCTTCCCACACTAGTGTTCCTTTGTCAGGTTGAACTGGTATCTTTTTAGGAGATGTATAGTTTAGCCAAGCACTGGCAGCTCTAATGTACTCAGCTTCCTTTGCCTGTGCCCTTTCCTTTGGGTTCGCTCACTGCTGTAGATTCTTTATTATCTCGGCAAACTGATATTCAGGAGCTCTTTTTCTTCCATTGGAAGGCATTTTAGGATTTTCTCTCTCGAAATACTGTCCCTGATTAGCTCAATGGATGTAGAATAAGATTGTAAGACTGTTTTGCTGTTTTCTCTAAATGTTGTCACTGCAAACGCAGCAGAAGTAAAAGCACTTGTCAGCTTGGTGCATTGTTTGTATTTTGCAACTAACAGGAACAGTCTAGCTTTTTGTCCTCTTTTGAAAATCCCAGAGACCTTGATTTTGCACATAAAAGATCTGGCAACAATCCCACAGATCTCTCTTCTAAGTGCGTGCCAAGAGATTGAGTTAAAAAATTCAAAGAGAAAAGATTTGTGGCAATATGGATAAAAAAAATCCATCCTCTCTTTTCACCAACTTTAAAACTCTTTCATTTTACGGTATCATGATGTCTGAAATATATGCAATATTCTTCAAAGCTTGCCTTCGCTTTAGCAGCTGCTCTGGGTAACAAAACCAAACCAAAAGAGCTCTTTGGAAAAGCCTTCTCTTTTAGCAAAAAAACAAAACCAAACCAAACCAAAACAAACAAAAAAACCCCACACAAACAAAAAAAACCAAAACCAAAACAAAACCCAAAACCAAAAAACCCCCAAAAAACAAAGTGTTTTTCTGCTCACCTTTAAAGACCATGTGCTCGATATCTAATTCCATTTTCATGGGTCACAAATCATTATGGTTTTGTGTTGTGCTGTCCAATTCCCATGGTAGGTCACAGAGTAGGTGCCATTGCAGGGAAGCCTGGCAGTGATTTTCCCTTTGTTTTGGGAAGAGCAGCTCTTCTAGTGCTGCACCAGCAACCATCACACCTCCAAAACCAGCCCGTCCATTCTTACCTTTGCTAACACTTGTAACTACTGTGCTGAGGTTTTAATAAAGAGACGAGGAGAATGAAAATCACCTTCAGATGTGGCCAGTGAGCAATTTGAAGGATTAAAAAGAGATCTTGCATGTTTAAAGACAGGAGAGAAAAGGAGCTGATATCTGGACACCTTATAGATAAGCTTGGCAGGGTGAAAGTTCAGCAAATTTCCTTCAGGAACTTAATTATTGGAAAGAAAGTGGAGTTTTCTCTGTATAATTTTCTCATTTAAAAGTCAGTTTCTTCACTTTTGCTTTTCATTTTTACAAATGCCTTAATTATACAGGTGGGGCTGTTTCATCTCCTTGCTGTATTTGGGTATGTAGGAATATTCATAGCTGAGAATTTCCTTCTTCATTGTAATTAGCATATAATACTATTTCCCAGGTGGATGGTAGAGAGGTGTTTGTCTACACTCAGGAAAAATAACATGTGTAAATCACATGAAAACCCACACTTTTTTTTTTTTTCTGTTTTATGTAAAGGTGTAGTACTGTTATTAATGGGGTATTTTGGTTTAATAGACAATGCTGCTATGTTTTAACACTTCAATATGTTCAAAAGTAGATCCTGGGGAAAAAAAAAAATCATTTACTTAAATAGCTTACATGGCAGGCAAGTGTATGAGAGTCAATGGAAATCAATACCAAAAGAGACATTTCTACTACTAGGCCTTTGAAAGAGATGTATAGACAAGGCTGTTAATTGGTTTTCAATGGAATAATTTTCAGTGGAGTTCATAGTTATTCAGTTGTAGGCATTCTCAGTCCACTGTAATTTCCTTTTAACTTCCAAATGGTCCACTTTCTATGGAGCATTTATAAAAGAAAAACATTAATTTGCCACTTTGAGGCAGTCTGTTTGATTTCTATAGTATCAAATGGCTTTGTGTTTTCACTGTCACCTGTATTGCGCTGATTTTTATAAGCAATATGTTACAAACGTTAAGAAACAATTTATCATTTCTGTTCTTGAGCTCAGAATATTTTAGCAGTCTTAGTTTGCAAGGCGAGTTTTCAACATGCTACCTCTGAAGTTGCTACCTGCTTCCTTTTCAAAAATCCCATGGGAATAAGCCCCGATACATGTGTGTCCCTCCTTGTGCCTGTTCCTCCACCATCAGAGTTACTTATAATTAATTTTCTGAAGTTTGGTCACCATTTGCTGTACATACAACTCACTAGCTGAATTTGGTAACGTTCTTCTACGGAGGGAACTAAACTACCATGGAATATGGCACCCTTGATTGTGCTACAGGGGCTGTGCCAGCTTTGAACACAGTTTAAATTAAGTGGCAGAAGAGAGTAGGGGTGCCTAAAAAGTATCTGCCAACTCTAGGCATGTCAGTGAAACCTCCACTGCCTTGACAACCTTGTGCATGCCATATATAACTACAGTGTGGGATAGCAAGTCCCGTGGCAGGGAGGGGTTTTCACTGGAAAAAATTCTGTGAAATCCTTTAGGAGGACAAGCTGGGAGCAGCCCTAGATAGAAGCAAAGCTGGATAAAAGCCGAGTTAGAAGCCAGAAAAGATATCCTCACTTCGAAGTATGCTTCATCCCTCCAAGAATGTGGTGTAAAGAGCCTGAACATTTCAGACGACAGAAAGATTTTAGCCTATAAACAACCTACCCCACCCTAATTTTGGGTATATAGAAGTAGTTTTTGGGTGCTTACAAACAGCCAAAACTAATGCTTTTATAATGATATATGATGACAATAAAGTTGCTAATAATTAAAATATTATGGCAATATTAACTTAAAGCTGCGTTTGTTCACATATTGAACATTAAGAAAATAGCAGTGGGATGTTCAATCCAACGGCCTCTCCGAGTCAGCAGACTCATTTAACCCAGTGTGCTGTCTCTGGCAGTAACTGATCCCAGGTACTTTCAGTTTAAGTCATACTTAGATCTGTCAGCACACCCTCCCAACAGTCAGCAGCATCAGGACTTCCCGCTCCAGATCATAATCTGGATGGTCATATTTATCTGCCACTAGTATATCTATCTGTTCTTCATTAATTCATCTAAGTATGTTGTGGGCTTTTTGCATTCTGAGCATTGTATGGCTATCAGTTTGACATTGCTGTGCAAAAAACCCAAAATTGTTTAATTTGCTTTTAAAGCTATTATCATTTTTCTTTTTAAGTTGGTCTCAATTATTGCATTGTGAATAATCGTTCTTGACTGATCAGCTTCACAACATTTATGATTTTCTTTCTCTTAATTTCAAGTACCCTTTCAGTTGCCTCTCTATTCATTGGAGATTATCCAGTGTCTTTTGTTTGCAGAACTTGTTCTGTACCCCCTGCTCACACTTGTCAGCCTTCTATGTTTTTATTACTTGTACCATATGATTTTTTCAGACAGCATAGCCAGAACTGCATACAGTAATTACAGTGTGGGCACACCAAAGATCTACAAGCATTTTAATATGTCTGTTTATACCCAGGCTCCTTTCCCAATAAGTCCCAACAATCTGTTTGCCATCCTGACTGCTATGGGTAACAGCTAAATCAAATCTAGCATTGTGTATGTTTGGGTGTTTGGTTTTTTTTTGTTTTTGTTTGTTTTGTTTTGTTTTTTTTTTAATTAGCCTTCATTCATATTTATTGATAATGAATTGTAATTGCTATGGTAACTGATGCTCACTAAATCCACTTGATCTTTCTGGACTCTTCAGTTTTGTGTACATAGTTTCAACTTTGACCATGATGAATAATTTTGTATCATCTGCATGCTTTGGCATCTTTCTGCTAGTTATTTTCTCATGGCACATGAATGGAATGGAATAAAGCATATGGAATGTAATGAATGGGACACAACAAGGAGAAGGTGATAGCTATTAGACATGAACACTTTCTTCTGAAGCAGTCATCTTAAATCACCCTTTGCAAAGCCTGCTAGCACATGGCATTTCCTTGCCTGTGTTTGAGAAGTGCAGTTCTGTGGAGTTACTTATCATGTGAGGAGGGGCTTTACAGAATTAGATTCTACACTTCTTTTTTTTTTTTTCTTTTTCAGCTTGAAAATGTGGCATAAAAGAAACTGCTGCCTACAAAAAGAGAGAATCAAGCCTGTAATGGATGATCTAGAAATAGCAGTATATCCTACAGCTCACTCAAGATTGCTTTTTATGTTATGCCACTCCCATGGCATATGATCTCTCCATGGTTTACGATCTGCCCTTTGTTGCTCTATAAAGTCATACTTGAATGTGGTCATAGCTATGTGAGGTTGCACTAGAAAACATATGGTGGTGGATGATTAAGTGATAGTAATAGTTAAACAATTTCCCCCCTGTATCAGAAATATTAACACCCCAATTGTTTTCTAATATCCCAAGCTTAGGCTTCATGCTGTTGCCAGTATCGCACCTTTACTTGCTTCTTAAAAAAATCTTAAACCTGTGAGAAGCAACAATCCCTGCTGCCTGGTGTGCTTACATAGACTTCAGGAAAATTTAATTTATTTAATTCTTAGGAAATTTTTGCAAAAAGTTTGATACAGTATCTCTAGATATTGACTAGCATAAATATGAGTACTTATGTGCTCTGCTAAGGTATAAGAAAAGAAAACCTAGAATGGACGAATTTTTCTTTTCAGGTGTGATAAATCATACTTCTATATATCAATTCCCTCCAAATAAGTTTGCATTGCTCAAATAGTGACCTTTCCTCATGTGATCCTTACAGGTCCACCCTTATTGATTTACTTTTGCAAATGGGACTTCTACATTCTGTTACTAATTTAAGAAAACAGTATCTTCCCAGGAATTTGCTCTCTCCCAGAAATGTGTGGTTGTGTTCCCTCAGGGTGCAGGGTAAGAAGCAATGGCTTCACTTCTTCAGATAGCTCTGCACCAGAGTGTAGGAACAGTGATGCTGGCTCAGATCCAAGCTCCTTCTCTTCTGGCAATACCCTATGTAAAATGCTTTTAAGGAAGATTATAATAACCCAACAGATGGCTTGTGTAGGATAATCTGACACTGATCGCTTATACTTAAAGGTTGTTTTAAACCCAGAAGTGTCATTTATTTCAATGTTTTTTTTATTACTATTATTTATCATACAAAATATTATTTTCTGTATAGATGTCTCTGAATCTTGTGTTCCTGATGTCAGCAGCAATTGGTTCTTTAGTCACGTAATATGTCTTTATGAAAAAACCTTTTTGGTTTTACTTTTTTATTCTCATGCTACCAGGTGAGAAACTTTGTATGTCATTATTATTTCATACACAATTACTGCAGCAGCTGTTATTCCTCTTTCCTCAGCAGTAAACAATCTCACACCTTTTCAGTCTTGGCATGTCTTCCAGATTCATGATCATTCTTATCATTTTTCTCAAAGTTCATGATCTGTCCCTAAATGACTGATTTCAAAAAGTTTCCAGATGAATTTTAACTCCTGATGGTTAATATAAAATTGCTTTTCTGTTCTCCATATCTTCTTTCCATCCCTGGCACACCTTTAAGCAACATTAAATGAAGCTGAATGAGTGTGAAAAAAAATAGCTGTTGGGAATTAGGAGGCCTAGATTTGATTATTTCCTGTTGATCAAATCATAAACTCTCCCATAACACTACCTGCAAAATAGGGATAAATAGCAGTTTCTTGCTCAGAGAATATTGGACGTAGACACAAGAACTCAAATGATCTAAGTACCTCAGGAAGTGTTCTCAAATATATAACATTACAGAAGTCTCTATTCAGGCAGCCCAGTGGCTTGAATCTAATTGTTTCCTGAGAAAATACAAAATATAATGGATTTTGACATGCAAAATTTCCAAGTATGTGACTATGTTTCTTTCATTACAGGCATACACAGGAAAAAAACCCTTTGAAGTTAAAGTAGGAGAAATAATAATTCCATCTGACAAGAATTGGTGGAGCATTAAGATTATGGCATGAAGATTAGCTAGGCAATACAACACAATACTGGCCTCCTCAGCTCATAAGAGCTTCTTCAAAAGAAAGTAATAGATGAAGCTATAAACAAGAGCTTTCTTTGTGAAGAGCTTTTGGTTTAAAAAGCAAAAAAAACCCCAAAAACCTTTATTCCTTGTTCACCTAATCTCTAGAGGGTGTTGCTTATTCTTCTTAAGGAAGGGCTCCACACTTTGTCCTAAGGCAATTCCTGCTGGTGCTGGAATTGCCACTGAGTATTTTAACTTGACCCTTTTTTGACCAGTTCATAGTCCAGGATCTTGTTAACCTTTGTAAGACACTGGTTGATGCCAAAATGCATGAAGATGAGTAGGCTGTGACTTAGACAAGATAAAAATGGGTTTCCTTGTGGATGTATAGCACACCTCGAAAGTCATAAGGTGATTCCTCTGCTGAAATCATAACGAACATGTCTTACGTAATTAGTTTGATATCAATCAGACAGTATTAGTTTTATTATAGTACCTATTTACTAGAAAAAGAGAGACTTTTGTGGTTTGGTTATGATGTTGATTTTATTTTCATGGATGGTCAGATTAGCTTTTAAAATTTATCCTTTCTTTAATATGGGGTTTTAATTGTCATCCTCTGTCTTGGTCACTTAGCAATGTAGGCTTAAACTAACTACTCTGGTTCTTTGTGACCAGAAATGTCACTACAATTTTCTAAGTAGTTCTATTTTAATGTCTAAAACCAATTCATTCTCTCATGCCTGTTAGTGGGTTTTCATTTCATCTTCAGATGTATTTTGAAATCTCAGCAACATTTCTTCAGACTTAAATTAGCCAAATCTGAAAAACTATTTGCCTTGGCTTTTAGGAAGCTGTGCGCATCAATCTTAAGCATGAAGCTACTTTCTTCAGAAGCATAAGCAAAGTTTTCACAGTGTCTTTATTTCATGAGTGCTTTCTCCTTGGCTCTTCATTATGGGAGATGAATCAAAGTTACACTTGGTGAAAGTTGGCTACGGTAACTTAGTGTGTAGGTGCAGGAAAAAGAAGTTTGGTAAGTCCCTGTGGTGCCTGGGAATTCTCCTTAGCTTTGAAATCTGGTGGTTTAGACTTTCTGTTTTGCCTTTTGTTTCCTTATTAAGATGCCACAAATGTTCCTGCATTAAACAGCATTTTAATTTTTTTTTTTCAAATTGATGGCTGTACTTATCAATAAAAATATGTTCTGTGAGGTAGATTTTAATACTTCGGCAATGTAGAACTTCTACCAGTCATAGGTAAGACTTAAAGAGCAATGTCTGATAGTTACAAGCAGACCAAAAAAAAGAAAGCCTTTATATTAGAATTACTTCTCCAGGCTTAACTATAGCTTGTATTGTGTGACTCAGCTATAATTCTATTAGCAATAAGACACTGCAGGGAGTGTATTTCCAAGCAGTTATTATACTTGGGTGATTAAAGTAATTCTAGATATGACCTTGTCCCATATAACACTGCCAGAGGCGTGTTGTAATCTTACAGAAGTGTATTGCTTGTCTCATCTCATTGCTTAATTATAAAATGCACACAGTAAATATTCTGTAGATAGGAAATGAAAACTCATGGAACCGATACTGAAAAAAACTCTTGAGTATTACATTGTAAAATAAAATGTAAAGTATGAGTCCTTATTTTAGCCAAAATATCATCTTCAGTTCTCTAACAAAATAAGCAACTAACCAGTTGCAAGCATAGATCTACTTATTTTGAAGCCACACAAGATGGAAAGATCATTATATCACATAAAAATACACCTTTTCTCCTTTGTTCTACTTTCTCCCTGTGTTATGAGAAGCTTTTCATGTTAATGAAAAGCAGTTCAATCAATAACCTGTGATCTTCCTCAAAGATTCTTTCTCTCTGTATAGTGAAACTTAAATCTGATTCAGAACAGGTACATGAACTTCACCTCTATTTCCTTCTGGGGTTTTTTGTGTTTTGTTTTTTTTTTTTTTTAGAACTGAGACTCAAGCTCATTCTCTTAAAGGAAATAAAAAATGTTTTATGTAGCCATAGATAGGATACTCTTGTAGCTGGTTTTCTTCTTTCTGAGGATAAGATTATTATCAAAATACAGTACTGGGGAAAAAGAAAAAAAGAAAAATAACTGAATCCTGAAGGAAACACATGAACAGGTAATCATTTCTGCCATTGTAGGATATCTGTGTACAAGAAATTTCAATTATGACAAAATAAAATCAATAGTCATAGAAGTACTTCTCGGGCCTGATCAGAAGCTGACTGGAACAAATAGAGCCAACCATGAGTTAGTTCAGTTCAACATAAAATATTGGGAGTTTATTTAACAATTTAAAAATACATTTTTTTCCAATGTGACATTTTACAAGATTTTGAATCTATATTTGCATTTGCTTAAAAATTGTGGAATAAAGCAAGAATTAGCCTACACAAAACTTAAGACATTAATAATTGACGTACAGAGCATTTTCTAGGGATTAATAACCAGCTGGGAGAGCTGATGGCCTGAGGCAAAGCCAAGGGCCATTACCCCTTGGCTTGTTATTAAATCCCCAGGAAATTCCCAATGCCAAGGTCACACTTGCTATTAAAATCTTTTTTTTTTCCCCAAAGTAAAAACAAAAAACCTTTCTTCATTTTATTTCACCCTTTTCAATAATTTATTTTAAAATGTGTCATGTATTATGAATACGACATTAGTGTTTGGTGATTTCTAGGGATCTAACACAAAACCCTTCACTATCAACACAAAGTCTCCTGTTTTTTCCCCATAGCCTCTGGATCAGGCTCTGTCAATAGGCAGTGATCAAAATGCTTTTCAGATATCTAGTACATTATCAAGGTTAATTCATACTAAGAAACAAAAAAAGTCCATTTTAAATAGATTAGGAAGATACAAGGCAAACCCCAGTATTGGCTTGAAAAAAAATTTAGATAAGAAGTGCTAAATTGTATCATTTGTATTGTAAAATGAGAGGTAATATGTTATAGTCAAATGTCTGTTCAGGTCATTACTATACTTTGTGTACCAAATGACACATTTAATTGTGCCTGGATGTGATCTACGGTACAACACAGAGCAATAACGTGTAGGATAGTCAGGAGGAGAATGCAATCAGTACTCTATATGCAAATGCGAGCAAGCTATTAGGAAAATCAGCTACTTGGTAAAACAAGTCTGGCAGCAGAGAAGGAAGAGGGAAAGAGTCATATTTTATTGTCAATAGAAGTGGTGAAGGCATGCAGATTAGATTAGAACTAACCTAATTGGAGATATGGGTGGTTTGCAGTACAGTAGGAGGAACAGGCGTTAATTTGTGTCATGCTACGCCATGTCACTGCCACTTGAAATTCCATTGGGCAATATTAATTCAAACAGAGGTCTAGGCTGCTAATAAATGAGGTAAATTGAGTCAATTACTAATTTCATGCTTTTCTGATTTTTGGTTTGGGTAGATAATATCCACAGTTTAATGCACTGTCCTCTAGAGATCTTTGCCACTTATGAAGAACATGTGTTCATAGAATTATTTATAGTATTCATCTAGATAAACATTGCTCCTGTACCCAGAGCAACAGGACAAAGGATAGGAAGAGTGCCAGTTTTGTCTGCCTTTTCCTCTTGATTGAAATCTTTCAGTATTTGTGATGTGACTTTCTTGCCTTCAAGGCAGATCATCATTTTCTCCTTGTCATTTTTGCCTCTTATCATTCAGTGGCACAACAAAGTCTTCACACATGTGACTGCACTGACACTTCCCTATCAATGTCTTATCACTGCTTTAAGCAGTTAGGAAGAATGTTTTGTACCAGTGAGGACAGAGAGGGGCAGTTTTTACACCCATCTTTTGCAGGAGGGACCCCAAAACTCAACCTGAATCCCACCATTGAATGTACATTTTCTGGATTGCTCCCATTTTTTCGAGACAGAGCTTTTAATCAAGCACTGGTTCTACCACTACTCTCTTGCTCCACTCCAGTCTTTGGCTGATAAGGCAGGAGCCACACCATCAGCTCCAGCAGCTCACCTCCTACACTGCACAGGGAGCGCTCTCTGATCCGCTGGCTCACTTTCAAGTGCTGGATGCACTCCCAGAAAACCACTTCTAATAGAGTCTCTCCTGCTCTGTCAGTGTAATGGAAAGCCCAATACCTCTGCTCAGGAAAGACAAAGCAGAATAAACATGATGGAAGGGTTTTGATCCATCTGGCAGAATCTCTTCCTGCTATATCTCCTTACTGAAATAGCATGTTATTTATTATTACTAACTGAACTCATCACCTCTTAGTTCAAGATGTACATCACCTACTGTCACTTCTTTCTCTTTCTCATAAATGCATGTCAATCACTTATAAAAGCTAATGACAAGGACATAAAGAAACACTACACCCACCTCTCAAAAATAAAAATAATAAAAATTAAGCAGAAACCCTAATACAAACCACTTAGTGGGGAATGTTACTGGGGAGAAATAACAGTACAAGAAATTCATGTACCCAGGCAATCTTCCTTCTTGCTTCTATGAAGCAAGCTCAGTATTTCTCCTTCCCTTTTACCTTTCTGTTTTGGTTTGGTTTTTTAATTTAAATTTAGAATCTAGACTTACTTAAGTGACTTTTAAAACACTATTTTACAGTTTTATCTTTGCCTATTGCTGCATCTTCCTCCGTAGGATATGTTCTACTCTGGTTTTAGTGTGTACAGAAGTTCATTGTTTTTCAAAACCTTTGATGTGCCCAGCAGAGAATGAATTGTGAGAGATAATGAGGGTAAATTAAACCGAAGTAACCTTCAATACATACACAAATATTGTGGTAATCAGGCTGATAGAAAAGGAAGTACAGAAAAGTGCAGAGGCAGCTAAATGACAGTTAAATGATCTGAAGCCACAGTCCCATCTTTCATGGTTCACTACAGGTCATTGGGTGAATTTTATTTTTCACACTAACCTTTGTCTAGATTTGTAAAATGAGTGTTCGCAACTACATCTTGAGGAGAGGTTTTAAGTTCCCACATCTTATGGACATAAATACAACTATCAAAGCTGTGTATCTATTCCTTTCAGCCAGAACTTACATCTATTTAATGTTGCCGTTTCATGACTGCAGACATTTTTGATGGAGCTTTTCATTTTTATTTTTCAGTTAAAAAAGTAATAAAGAATTGCCTCCTTGAATACTGGATTCTGAATATAAGAGAGAAATGCATACATTTTTAAATTCCTACCAATACTGGACATTGTATTTCACTTTGTGAGTGTTTTCAGGAGCAGTCTTTTCCTTCAAACTCTTCCCACAGAATTCAAACCCAAAATTTCAAACTAATGCCTGTAATTTCTACCTTTTGCTTTATGACTTACTAAAGTGTATGACATACAAAGGTATTTTTACATCACGGGACTGTCTTTGCACTTATGGGTGAAAAAAAATCCCTTGACTTTTGGGTGAAATATTAGTCTTCAAATCCAGATAAAAATGAACATGGCAACTTAGTAATACTAACCTATTAGTATGTGTAACATGAATTTCTCAACAACTACTCATTCTCTAAGTTGATAAACCAACACTGAGTGTATCATCGTGTGAAACACTGTAAGCCTTTAAGTGCAGGGGAGAGGCACTGGAACTGAATTATGAAACCGATTGGTTCTCTGCTAGATTTGTACTTTGCATGTTTGTGAGGATATTAACCCCAGGATGGGAGTTGTGTGCCCCCTAATTACACACTCAGGTTATTTTGAAAAGCTTTTAATCGGACTTTCACATAGCAGTGAACATGAAAAACATACAGATAAAAAGGGGCCATGCCTTTGAATTTACATGGGCAAATAGTACTTTCAAGCCTTCCGCAGTGATTTTTTCTGTTGACATTGTAGATGTGAGGTTTGTGCCATCTGGGTCAGTAACCTCCTTGTTTCAAGAAAAATGGCTTCTTTTTCAGGAATGTTTAACAGACAGTGGAGGAGATTAAACAGAAGCTCTTACATAATCTTTTCATTTATATGTTAAGAAGAGATGGACAGGATGCATATAGAATGATATTTGTGAAATTTTTACCAAAGCTATCATTGCAATAGAAATCTGACAATGAGTTACATTTACATTACCATCATTCACTAATTTTTTTTTAAAGTTTAGCTGGATGAAGTCATGGCTTAGGTCTTTTCAATGAATTAAAAGCATTAAGGAGGAGATAAATACAATGGGTGCAAATCCATTTTACTGCTGAAATTATTGTCTTACTAGCTCAGTAGGAAACACTCTCCTGCCATTGCTGCAGGACTCATCTGAGGAAATTCTGTCTCTACAAAAATAAGAGAAAAGCTTCCTTTGATGTCAGTGGGGACAGGATTACATCTTGGTGTTTGCCACCATGGATGCTAATTTTAACCCTCAGGAGAAATGTATTCAGCACTGTCCTCAAAGCAGAACTTTGCAGTATTTATTACACACTGCTCTCCAGCAGAGCATTACTTTTTCCCCCTGCCAATTCTGAATGCAAATAAATAAAATCTAAGTGAAGAATCATAAAATCTGTCATATTTTTTGCTTTTCCTGTACCTCTAATAGAAGACAAATGTTGTTAGGTGGCCAGTTTGTGCTAGGCAGCAAGCATTTTTATAAAATGTGATTCACAGTAAGATATCACAATTAATAGATTTCTAAACCAGTATATTTGTCACCTCTTTAAGAAAAGAAATCCTAATAGGCATGACCACCAAATGGATGTAATTTTAATTTGTGAAATGTTGGACTTATAAGCAACAATTTGCTGCTCTGAAGTGCAAATGCAGATTTGAACATCAAATTCCACATCTTAATTGGAATTCAGAAGTTTAACTCTTGGCACATTGGTGCATGGTCATTTGTTGCAGTCCAAAATAAGGCTTTTCCCCGGAGAGCGAGAGACATTGAAAGTCTAGCAATGGTACCTCAACAGCTGCTGCCATCAGGCTCCTAGTGAAGTTTCCACAGAGGAGTACAATTGCAACCTTTAGTGAATGGAGGCTTAAAAAGCTACCTATTTATCTGCCTTACGTTGCAAGCCACTCTCTAAGGTATAAAAAAAAAATGTGTGTAATATATTCTGTCCCTCTACAAGTGTTCTGGTCTTGGAAAGTATGTCTATGCCCTTGAGGAACTCGGATCTCCTCAGCAAATGTATTAAGGACTAAAATATCTTAGAAAGGTTTGGGTTGGAAGACCATCAAAGACCATCTAGTGCAACCCCTCTGCCAGAGACAAAGATATCTTTCACTAGACCAGGTTGCTCATGTTGGCTTGTGCTTGCCATGGAGATGTTGATTAA
This sequence comes from Formicarius rufipectus, assembly GCA_013399695.1. Taxonomy (NCBI): domain Eukaryota; kingdom Metazoa; phylum Chordata; class Aves; order Passeriformes; family Formicariidae; genus Formicarius; species Formicarius rufipectus. Next base: position 626,665 of record VXAU01000750.1, read on the forward strand.
TCTAACACATGAAGTGTGTGTACAGATGCCCTTCTCTGACCAGAATAAGAATAAAAAGCTGTATAAAACAGTAGATAAAATGTTATTAGCAATACTGGCTACTTCTCTTGTTCTAGTCTGTACTATGGACATAAATAGTATCTACATTTTACCAAAACCCTTAGGGGTGAAGGGAGAACTTTCCTCCCTTATAATAATTAAAAAACAACCAGTCGTCCAGTAGATTTAGGGATATGAGTCACGACTTTAACTGAGGCACTTTTGTGGACAGCCTGGATATGCAGATGGCTCTGGCATATGATCGTGAAAGTGATGTAAATCATTTCTCATTGAATCGTAGCATCCCAAGCTGTTGCCATTTAATTGTTCAGTTTATACAACAGTAAAAGCCAGTTGAAAAATTTGAACTACTGGGTGATCAGTCTGCGAGATGCTTCTTATTTATCAGCTGCAGATTGTTTCAACAGTTAACTTCTGTCCCAGAAGGTCACGAACTATTTCACCACCTCATTTGACAGGTTTCTGTCAGTTTTGGTGTCTTTACAGTTTTGATTTTTTTTTTTTTTTTTTTTAATATTTTTCTTTTTTTTTTCTGGGACAAAGCCAACAAAATGTTTAAACTTCCTCCTCAGACTAAAGTAATGTTTATTTTCCTTAATCTGTGCCTCTCTACTCTCCTAGTGTGACAGGTCAAAATCTCCTAACTCTCTCTAACCAGTATATTCAGACAGGCTTGAAAATTTCTCTTTTGTCTACAGGCTGGGAGTTGTATTATAACATGGTAGGAAAAAATATTAGTAATATCTTCCTACCATAGCAAGAGCAGGGTAGATAGGTTTGTGCAGATGGGTAAGTCTTCCTATTTTATACCATAAACACTAAAACCCCTCACCTTTTCCAGAAAACATATGATTCCTGGATGATTTTCTTCTTTTTTGCTCATCTCCCATTCTTCCAGTTGCACTTTCTCTCTCAGAGTACAATATTCTTTTTATACTGAGAAGAAAGCCATATTTTCCCGTGTGCCTGTACCAGGCATATTCCACACACTTTAACTCTGTGTGACACAAAAGAATGCATTTGCTTAACTGTAAGTCATACAACTGGATCATAAGGAATATGCTGGCTAACATGCCTGTAGTGTGCAGCAAACATAAAAGTATATGATGCAATTAATTAGGAACATATTGGAAATATCTTTGTGACTGGTGGATTTAAGTGGCAATGAAAAGATTAGCTCCTTGGTCAAACACCTTGACTTAATGACAAATGTTGCAGTGGGACAGTATTTAGTACTCTAATGAGCATGCTAGCAGTATTAGAATAATGCTTTAGGTGTATCTAAAAATACAGTGGTTGGGCTGCAGGAAAGTGAGCCCTGAGAGAAATATAAGGAAATATAAGGAAACACAAGGAAATATAAGTAAAAATTAAGAGATATATTAGCTTTTAAACTTGGCTCCTACTGCAAGAGGAATAGGCAACACTACTAATAGTATAGTTCTGATGCCATAGTTCACATAGCCTCTAACTGGTTGAATTTTAGAAACAGAATTAAAGTCCATATTATTCTGCTTATATCAACTATAGGAAAGCATTATAAAGCAGAATTCCTATAATTATCAATTATAGGAAAGCATTATAAACCAAAGTACAGCAGCACTTTGGTTTTGCTGTTTCTTATTTCCTTTCTAAGTTCTGTCATCCAATTTGTTTTATTTTTAGATATCTTTATTTCCAGGCTTTCATGGGCCACTAGATGTGCTCATCCTACTGATACATGAAAAAATCATGGATTTAACTGAGGAGATAGGAATTTGGTTGTCAGGGCATCCATGAACTTCAGATTAAAAATGTTTAAAGCTGTCATGGATCTGTGTATCAAACAATGACAGGCAGGCAGGCAACTCACCTTTCAAGATGTGTAGTCACAACAAAAATGCTAATAGAGTACAAAGGAATGAGCAAAGAATTTAGGGTGCAGGGATGGAAACAGTTGCTGAATCAGGCTGAACAAGGTCTTGCAAAGGATGTGAAAAACAACAGAAAAATGACTTCATACAACTAAAAGAAGAAAGTGAGCAAAGTCACTGTGCACTGGACAAACTCATCAACTCAGGTTTCATTGTGCCATGTGAACACTGCCTGGGTACTTTCTACATTTAAGGAAAAGAATGAAAGTAATTATA
>VXAU01000750.1:635402-653743 GCA_013399695.1 Formicarius rufipectus
TTCACTCTAATTTTAACGATTTAGATTTGTTCAGTGAAGGGGAGGATGCAAGGCTGAGTAACCAGGAGAAAGAAAGGGAGAAATGATAAGGAATAAAGTGCTGGGATGGGGAAAGGAAGGTTGCCAGACTTCTCTCTGTAGCAACAAGGTGTTAATAAGCTCATTGTCCTGTGGATAGGCTCAAGGTGCATAAAGTGATGTGACTTAAACTTTTGCAAGAGCTTGTTGTGGTCACTCCGTCACCAGCAAGATTGGGGAGAGAATTGGAAGAGTAAAAGAGAGAAAACTCATGGGTTGAGACAAAGACAGTTTAATAGGGAAAGCAAAAGCCACACACACATGAGCAAAGCGAAACAAGGAATGAATTCACTGCTTCCCATGGGCAGGCAGGTGTTCAGCCATCCTCAGGAGAGCAGGGGCCATCACACTTAACAGTGACTTGGGAAGACAAATGCCATCTCTGCAAACATCACCCCTCTTCCTCATTCTTTCCCCTCTCTGTAAGTTGGGCACGACACCATCTGTCATGGAACATCCCTTTAGTCAGTTGAGATCAGCTGTCCTGGCTGTGTCCCCTCCCAAGTCCTTGTGCACCCCCAGCCCATGCCCTGGTAGGGCAGTTACAAAAGGGCCTTGACTCTGTTCAAATGCTGCTCAGTGACAACAAGAACATCTCTATATTATCAACACTGTTTTCAGCACAATCCAAAATGCAGCCCCACATGAGCTTTGATGAAGCAAATTAACTATTCCAGCCGAAACCATCACTGAGAGGAGATAAACTTCCCCTGCTCACATGAGCCCCCCTCCTCCCTGCTCCTGTTTTGCTCTTGGCACTAACTGGACTTGTACAGAATTGGTTTGTATTGCTAAATTGGAAAAACAAAACAAAACAAACAAAACAAAACCAACCAACCACAAAAAACAGACTAAAAGTGCATGCCTTTGAACTAGGTAAGGAAAGCCAGGAACTGCATGATCAGGATGATGTTCAGGGAAGAAAAAAGCCATGGAAAGAGGTGGTAAGGAAGCAGATCAGCTCCATCATGACACATAACATCACCCTTAAAGTGACAAAGGAATTCAAAATAAATAGAGACAAACACAGACCCTTAGTTGAATAGCCCTGAGTATGTGATTATTGCATTGTGCTTATATATATATTCTATTTTTATTTTTTTTTTTATAAAGTCAGTTATTTTAACTCTTCATCAGTTTGAAAATACAAAACAGGACACTTATGAATAAAACGTTTTTAGACATGTAACAGATAAACACAAGGACTTAAAAAATAATTNGCCCACGCCCTGGTAGGGCAGTTACAAAAGGGCCTTGACTCTGTTCAAATGCTGCTCAGTGACAACAAGAACATCTCTATATTATCAACACTGTTTTCAGCACAATCCAAAATGCAGCCCCACATGAGCTTTGATGAAGCAAATTAACTATTCCAGCCGAAACCATCACTGAGAGGAGATAAACTTCCCCTGCTCACATGAGCCCCCCTCCTCCCTGCTCCTGTTTTGCTCTTGGCACTAACTGGACTTGTACAGAATTGGTTTGTATTGCTAAATTGGAAAAACAAAACAAAACAAACAAAACAAAACCAACCAACCACAAAAAACAGACTAAAAGTGCATGCCTTTGAACTAGGTAAGGAAAGCCAGGAACTGCATGATCAGGATGATGTTCAGGGAAGAAAAAAGCCATGGAAAGAGGTGGTAAGGAAGCAGATCAGCTCCATCATGACACATAACATCACCCTTAAAGTGACAAAGGAATTCAAAATAAATAGAGACAAACACAGACCCTTAGTTGAATAGCCCTGAGTATGTGATTATTGCATTGTGCTTATATATATATTCTATTTTTATTTTTTTTTTTATAAAGTCAGTTATTTTAACTCTTCATCAGTTTGAAAATACAAAACAGGACACTTATGAATAAAACGTTTTTAGACATGTAACAGATAAACACAAGGACTTAAAAAATAATTTAAATATGTATTGCTGCTACTCTCACCAGTAACTGAGCCAGTAAAGAACAGTTTATGCACATTTCCTAAAATGCACGATTTCCCTCCCCAGCATTTTGGTCTTTTAAATGAGTTTATCATGAAGTGCAGGATAAATGACATTAGCATTCACTTTCAACAAAGAAATGAGTTTGTTGTTGTCCACATTCATTTAATTTATCGCTGCAAGCAGAGACTGCACCACACTGATTCCTAGTAGACAGAGAGCGATTTTTCCATACTACAGAAGTGTTTTGCCCTTAAGAAATGATGTGTGGCTATTTAAAAATTAAAAATAAAAAAAGAAGGTGTTTTGATGTTGATCTTTTGAGCAGCAATCTTCATACAGAAAAAGAAATCTTCTAGGGTGACAGAACTACTTGCTGTGAAGACCTTTCATTTACATTCTCCTAACTCCAGTTAGAGAATGGGGAAGGGAGAGCATCCATAGGCTCTGAGAACTATCTTGAAACAGAAAATCATTACCCCATATATCTAAAATAAAATAACTCAAAAACAGTATCTGGGATAATAACAAGAATCTACAGCATTATGGAACAGCAACAATCCTTGAAACAACATTTGTGAGTTCTTATATATTTTTATATCCAGTGGCAGTTAGTACTTTAATTTTATTTAATTTTTAACAGGCTAGACTTTTTAAAACTTGGTCATAAGAGAATACAAGAAAAATGAATGAGTTTTTAAAGTACACCACAGAAAAACATTAGCCAAGGCATGTACTTGGTTTTTTTCCCCCCTTCCATTTCTGTTGACCATAAAGATTTTGAGGAAATAACCTTTAAAATGAATGAATTAGGAAATCCAAAATCAGTTTGCAAGGTGTGACTACTACCAGAGCCGTGTGCTTTCTAAATTTAGCTAATTCTATTTAGGTGAGGTATTTAAGCATCAAGCCTGCAGAGTTCAGGAAGCGTTTGGTTGAAAACTCTCTGGCACATGGTGTGACTCTTGGGGGGTGGTCCTTTGCAGGGCTAAGGGCTGGACTTGATGCTCTTTTGTGGGTCCCTTCCAACTCAGCATATTCTGGGATTCTGTGAAATACTTATATGTATACAGAAAATGAGGAGATAACAACACGAGTAACGGAGTGTTACTAATTTTTAATGTAAGGATGTTTTTATGTTTGTCTCAAATTTGCAAGATGTGCACACAGAAGATCACAGTGTATTAGAGATCACATCTCTTCACTGTCTGTGAGTGACATATTAACAGTACACACCATTTTCATTCAGTGTCCTTGGAACATCTCAAAGGGTGCTGTAGGATCATGCAATATTAAAGTTTCCTCTTATCCATGAATCAAAGCCAGACTATGCCGATTTTGTTTTTCAGGTCCATCCCCCGGTCAGATGATAATACATTTATGAAATGGAAGACTGATTTTTAGCTATATTTTGCATGTTTAGGTATTACAGAGAACAAACACTAACACTGAAGTTAGAGGGCAGTATTCAAAACTTTGAATCCCAAGTCACAATTTTCCCATACTTTTCCTTCTTGCTACGCAGACTTGTCTCACATGCTAGACAAAGCTAGAAGTTTTCAAATAAATTTCATTTTTCTGCAGAAGTATTACTTGGTATAATTTAAATTCAGTTGGAGTAATGGTGGAAAAGGGGAAATGATCTGTGTTAAAAACAGGCACTGCCTCATAACTGAGGGAGACCTTGTCACAGTCTGCAACTTCTTCACGAGGAGCAGTGGAGGGGCAGCTGTGGATCTTTTCACTTTTGTGACCAGTGACAGGACATGAGAAAATGGCCTGAAGCTGTGTCAGGAGAGGTTTAGGTTGCATGTTAGGAAAAGGTTCTTCATCCAGAGAGTGGTCAGACACCAGAACAGGCTCCTCAAGGCACTGGTCACAGCACCAAACCTGAAAGCATTCAGGAAAAGTTTGGACAAAGCTCTTGGGGTCATGGTGTGATTCTTGGGGCCGTCCTGTGCAGGGCCAGGAGCTGAATTTTGATGATTCTTGTGGGTCCCTTCCAGTTCAGGATATTCTATGATGACTGTGTTTTAATTCATATTGCAGTCAATGTTTGGACTTCACTGCTCTCTGTGAGATATGACATGGTTTAAAACCAAAATATTTTCCCTTTATATGAAATGTGAGTAAAAGCAGTTTTGAGATGTACCTTAGGGCAAGTTTTCAAGTCATGTCATTTGGCTGTTAATGCTATCTGCAGTCTGGTAGAGGTTTAATATTTTAAAACAAGTTTTTAAATATGCAGTGAGTGCTTTACACAGTCCATCCCAGACAAAAGTTAGTGTTTAGTTTTCTGGAGGTAGCTGCTTCTTACTGAAAACAACATGAGCCATATCTGGAGGTGCTAGAGTTTGTATCTGTTAAAATGAAATTGTTTACTTATTTTAGTACCTAACAGGGCCAAGTGCAAGGTGCTGCACTTGGGTTGGGGCAGATCCTGTTATCAGTACAGACTGGGGCATTGAGGGACTGAGTAAAGCTCTTCTGAGAAGGACTTGAGGGTGCTGGTGGGTGAGAGGCTGGACATGCCCCAGCCATGTGCACTGGGAGCCCAGAAATGCTCCATGTCCTGGGCTGCATCCAGAGCAGGGTGGGCAGCAGGGGAGGGAGGGGATTCTGCTCCTCTGCTCTACTCTGGTGAGACCCCACCTGCAGTGCTGCCTCCAGCTCTGGGGTCCCAGCACAGGCAGGACATGGACCTGTTGGAGCCAGTCCAAGGAAGGGCCACAAAGATGATTAGTGAGATGGAGCACCTCTCCTGTGAGGAAAGGCTGAGAGAATTGGGGTTGTTCAGCCTGGGGAAGAGAAGGTTTCAGGACAACCTTATTTCAGCCTTTAGTAGCTGAAGGGAACCTACAAGAAAGATGGAAAGGGACTTTTGACAAGAACATGTAGTGACAGAACAAGGCTCAGTGGTTTAAACTGAAAGAGAGTAGGTCTAGATTAGATATTAGGAAGAAATTCTGTATTGTGAGGGTGGTGGGGCACTGGAACAGGTTGCCTAGAAAAGCTGGGGATGTCCCATCCCTGGAAGGTTGGGTGGGGCTATGAGCAATCCTGGTTTAGTGAAAGGTGTCCCTGCTTATGGCAGTGGGGCTGGAACTAGACGGTCTTTGAGATCCCTTTCAACCCAAACCATTCTGTGATTATCAAATTACACAGACATTTTATTAGGTCAGCAGGGTACACCTTGAGCTGACCAGGAAGGAAAATAAGAAACTGATCTATCAGGTAGCTGTCCATCTTCACAAGATAAATTGGAAATTTGTTTCATAGTGTGTAGATGTTCCCCTTGGATTCTTGCTTTCTGTGGATTATTCTTTTAAAAGATTTATCCTTTCTGTGCACTAAAAAGGAAGGAGTTAAATGGAAGCTGGAAGAAGCTTATATGAAAACAAGAGATGACTCTATCGTAGTGGAGTTAATCAAACAAAGATAAGACAGGCATATCTAATTTCAGAAGCTACAGAAAGAATATCTTATCACAATTGTTTCAGTGACCTCACTTTTTAACTTTCAGAGGAAATGCCTTGAGTATGCAACCTTACACTGAGTGTAAAGAGCCAAAAGAAGTAGACAGAACAATATTACTGAAAGTGCCAATGTATTTTTTTAAACGGAGATTTTTTTTTTTCTTTACAGTCTCTGCCTCCTATAAAAATAAATCCAAATCACCAATTAGAGGAATTCTAGACTGTTTTTATTGAAAAAAAAAATTTGGATGAACCCAAATGAATCATGTGGCTACAAGTCTCAGTTCTGAAAACTTGATCCTAAGAGAAATGGCAGCATTATCTCAAGTCCTATATCATATGCAAATATATAATTGTGCATGCTTGGATAAATAAAAAACCCTTTTTATATGCAATATTCAAGGAAACAAGTTTAGACAAGAATAGAAAAGTGGTAGGATGTTTTATCTTGAACTCCCTTAGTGATCTCAGCTAAATCATATGTCCAGCCTGGAAAGCAGCACAGTCACCCAGCTGAACTCTATCCCTCAGCTGGATCTCAACAAAGAAAGGGAGGAAGAGTTGGAAAAAAGAGATCAGCTGTAGGAACAACAACATGTTGTTGTAGCAGTGGGATTTAATATGGCAGTGAGACTTAACTACTATTCATATTACAATTTTGACTTATGTAGAATTAGAGGAAAAAATGGTGAGGGTACTGATCTACAAACAGACTGTTTGAACAGACTTTATAATCATACTTCCTGAGGAGATAACAGAAAAAGCAAAATGATTTTATCAGCTGCTGTTGTAACATAGGAGTGGAATGTAGTGTAGAAATCTGATGTTTTGATAAAATATTTGCCAAAATTCTTACTCTTTTCTTGCCTTACTGCAAATACAAAATAACACTGTGTTGGTCAATAGTTGAATTTCGCTATTTACATTTTGTGACTTTTTCCTTTAGGGGAAGGTTTCCTTAGGGGAAGGTTAAACCTGAAGCAGGTTAAACCCTTCCTCACTTCTTCAAAGACTATGAAATTTCTTTTATGTGGAAGTAACAAAACTAGCATTAGGAGCAGTATCTTAGATGTCTGCTAACCTAACTTTGTGTTCCTACATTTTCTCCTGGAAATGCCTTCCTGCTCCTGTTTATGGCAGTTCTTATCCATTACATTTTTATTCACTGTCTCCTGTCCTTTGTCTTGGCTTTCTCCATCCATAATCACCTCAGCATACAAGACACAGCTTCCAACCCAGCCTAGCTATGCTGCTCAAGGGATCCTGTGTTAATTCAGAGTTGTATTTCACTTTTTATTTGATCTAAAAGAAGAGTACTTAGCCCTCCAAACTTCCTTTAAACATTCTTTAGTTTATTTTCTAGATCTCCAGATCAAAGACCTCGTGAGGCAAGTTTTCATACACAGCCAGAATAAAGATGTTTAGATAGGTACCTGTTAAGAATCTTCAAAAGAAACTGCTAGAAACTTAACAAGCCTGACTTGGAACATTAATGAGGCATTCATACAACACTGTGAAGCACCTCTGAATAATTTTGATAAACCTGGCCTTGAAGAACATTTTTTTTTTCTGAAAAATTGTTTTGCTTTTATCACTGAGTCAAATTTGGTAGGGATTTTTTCATGTAGTAAGATAATATAGACCAAATGGGAGTCAGTGTACAATGGTACCAATCTAACTACAGCTACAGCACATGATTTTTAATATTGACAGGCAGAAATTACTAGAGATTAGGAATTGGTTAAAAAATGGGTAACTACTATACCAAAATTGTTACTGTTATTCTGCTCTTTTGCTGAAATACTTCGGATTGTAAGAGACCACCGAAATATCATCAGAGCTTTGTCAAACACACAGTACTGCCTCTCAAAGAAAAGAAATACAGTACAGTTTCAACTGATTTCTCTTTAAACATTTGGAATTAAAAATAAAAAATGTCTTACTGTAAGTGCCTGAAGTGCATGTGACAGCAGTCCTACTGTTCAGCTTAATGAGCCTGTCAGTCTAGAATATTAAGCAGTTTCATTTAAGTATCTTAAATATTATGTAGATCTAAAATGTTACATGATAAGCAAGAGTTTGGAAAATATAATAAGGGGCACTTTTCCTACATAAAAGAATCACATATCATCTATTTGCAGTATGAAATGTGGTTAGTAATTAATATAGAGATTATTTCTAGGGATTCAAAGTATTCAAATACAAAATGTCCCTTGTATTTTAAGATGTTTCAAGATGTCCTTAGAAGACTCCAGAGGTTATTCACATTTACTGGCTGACACTCCACCCTCATTTCTTTTTTTTTTTTTTGCTCTTTTAAGGAATGCTTTCCTTAATTGTTTGATCCACAACTGTGATTTGATTTAGCAGTCTTTGGATTAAGTCACTGCTTACAAATCCAGGATTAGCAGTTCAGATGCCCGAACCTTCCTGTGCCAGTCTTGCATCTGTGATCTTACTTCTGGTGGAAGAGATATATCAGACACCAGCCCCAGGCACATTGCTCCCTTTGCTGTGTTGTGTTGGTGCTAGAGAAGGCTGTATCAGTTTTTCTACATATTCCTTGTCAAAGACATGATTTAAGCAACTGTAAGCTTGTATGCAGGCACCAAAAAAGCACTTTTCTGCCTATATGCTGATCCTGATATGTTCAGGCATCCACAAGATTTTAGAAATATAATCCTTGGTATTTTGATGTTAAGTAGTTTAAAGGTAGACACTGCAAATTGTTGATGGCTAAAATACAAGCTCCTTCTTGACTGAGAAGTTGTTGTACATTTCATTTGAGCAAGGTAGATTTATTTCCATTTGCAAATCAATAGGTTCAAACTCCTTCTCCCTAAGCATATATTGAATCACTGACCAAACTCCATGTTCTGTGACAGGAAAAATAAATAGATTCATAGGGTAGATTGGGTTGAAGGAAACCTTAAGGATCATGTTGTTCCAACCACCCTGCCATGAGCAGGGATGCCTTTCACTAGACCAGGCTGCTCAGAGCTCCATCCAACCTGGCCTTAAACACTTCCAGGGATGGGGTATCCACAGTTCTCCAGGAAAACTTTTCCAGTGCATCACCACCCTCACAGGGAAGAATTTCTTCCTAATATCTAATTTAAACCTACTCTCCCAGTTTAAAGTCATTCTCCCTTTTCCTATAACTATAGTTGCTGATGAAGAGTGAAAATTTATTTCTGGAGGAAATAAAAAGAAGGAAAGAAATGTGATTTTTACTGACACAGATTTTTGTGTCAGTGCTAACACAATTAAGTAATGGTCATTAACTTATCCCTGCAAAAGCACTAGAGAACAGTGGTAGTAAATGGTAAAAGAACATCAGAATTTTAATTTTTTTTTTTTAATACAGATCACTTGAAAGGTTCTCTATAATTCCCTGAGAAAAATTTTCCCAGGTGGCCTGCTGCATTATTTCAATTGTTTTAATCACCTGTGCTATTTCTTCCAAAGGATACTGGAAAAGACTTCTAGTGTCTTTTTGTTATATATGAATTCAAGTCCTGTAAGCACTTCTGGAAATTTCTCAAGTAAATTCTCTCCAAACTTAGATGAGAATATCTCTTTCCTTTTCTTCTTCAGATTGGACTGTTGTTTCTTTTTAAATAACAACAAAATAATAAATCCTGAACACATCTTAATTATTTCATGCCTTCTACACATCTACAGTGCTTACTACAGTATTTGAATTTCATACATAGGGCTATTTACCCTTTTTTTACTTAAAAATAATCTTGTTACTTTATTCACTTATTGGCTCATATACTTTAAATCTGACCTTTCATTAGGAACACCCTTTAAAGATCAAAGAGCTAGTATATGTTCTTTTTGGTTTTCCCTTGGGAAACGATAAAGGTAAATTTTTTACGTATTCTTTTGTCAGGATCATGGAAGACACATTTCCTTTAGATAACTTTTCAGCAGGTAATGGGCCAGTGGGATTTAATTACTATTTACCAAAGTCCATAGATACACAGTCCTGGTTACAGGATCCCCTTGTGGTAGACACTGTTGAAAGCCAATTCTTTCTTCATTCTCAAGATAAGCACCTCCTGGGCCATGGCAGGGCGAAATACTTCTTCTCCAGGTTGTCCTAGAAGGCTGAGCTATTGCTGATTGTCTGGGTAAGATAAGCTTACAATGTGTTTCTCTTGTCTACAGAAGGCTGGCTCTAAAAAACCTTCAGCTGGAAATTAAGTAATAACTTTTGGTCACCATCATCACGGGCAAGATTCAAACTGGTGTCTGAGATTGAAACGTGTTAAATTCCACCATCAGCCACAGTACTTCAAGCTGTACAATGAAAAGGAAAAAAATAAAAAAGAAAAAGAAAAGAAAAAAGCTATTTTCTGTTGTGGAGGTAGTGTGCTTCAATTGTGGAAGAGACTGCCTAGCTGTGGCAGTGAGCAGCTTTGAGGTAATTGCTATTTTGTGTTTCAGATCAGAGATTGATGTTAAAATGAATCATTGGCTTCTGTTTCTGCATTCTGGGCTGGCCCCTTTGTATGTACAGTTTTATTGGTTTTAAAGGGACTGCATACTGGCACAGCTGCTCCCAGTATAATAGGATATGCAGCACAGAGGAAAACATTCCCACATATTTTCCTGGTAAAAGTTTGGTGATTTTATATACAGTTTAAGTGATTAAATCCTATAATAGCTTTAACAGTAAAATATACAAAATAAGATAGTTCTTCTAGTGATTTTACAAGATACTTGGTGTTTATATTTTTATGTATTGGTTGTTTTGATTAAATGCATACTTTTTAAGGAGAAGTCTTGGTCTGAGGCTTCAGGTTTTCTCTTCTTTTATGTCTCTTTTCCATTTACCTTTCAAATTTATGTGAATCTTGACCACTCTTTTAGTCTGCCATGCATGGGACAGGTATGAGCACAAATTCTGCCATGTGGACTCTCCATCTTTCAGCTGCCTTTAATAGCATCACACTTTTAAAAAATAAGTCATATACTCATATAAACATTTAGATAGAAAACTAAATTACATCAGCAGTGAAAAATCATATGACTGAAACATCAATTCTAATTTAAAAGCATTTCTTGAGACAATGCAAAAAGTAATTCTATTGCCAAAGTGAAGCAAGGCTGTTCTGGGACAAAACTAATATAGAAGTCTGACAAATACTGTTAATAATCCACCGATATGTATAACTGATGAAAACAGTGTTGACAGCACCATATTGCAAAAAAGAATCGTAGCCTGATGGGAACATTGCAACCCACTGATAGAGACACGCACGAGCCTCTAATGCTGTTAGGGTTGCCACCATAGTGATGGGCCCGATCCTCAGGAGCTGCCATCTTTATAAATCAGAACCTCTTTGGTACCACAACAGGTCCTTAGTTTGACTGATGTACGATTCCAGTTGAGGACTGTAGTACAGCAGAGACCATGCTAAGCACAACCTATCGGTGCCAATGACACTTGAAGACCAGAGATAACAAAGAGAACTCAGGAACTCTGTCTTCTTCTACAAAACAGTAACTAAAAATAATAAGCTAAATCCTAAACAAAATTCAAAAGCTATTTAAGATTCTAACACGATACTGGATGTGTCTATTAGAATTATCAATTAAATTGACTTGTTAGTGACATAATAAATTTTGTTTCCTACATTATTAAACAGTACCTTTTTGCCCACCTACAAATGAGTATATAAAAAATTGACATTTACATAGGGATCTACTTTTATGAAGTTTGGCCCTGTTAGCATATCATAACATACCATAAAACCACAGAATAGTTAAGGTTGGAAAAGACCTCTATGATATCAAGTCCAACCGTTAACTTATGCACATATACATAGTCACATATTTCCATTTTAAAAGCTGTAATTAAAGTGTAAATATTGTTGGCCAATGTAGTTGGCTGTCAATACGCACTTGTTATGGAAAGTGTGACATATGTCATTTAATAAGAGAGCATAACATTTGTAATATAATTATGTGGGAATATGGAGCTCAGATAAGACATTTCTGTATCATCGTGTACAGTTTTAAATGTGTTGCTGCATTGCTTAATTTTCTGATCCTTGGAAGTCAGGGTACAGTAGCTACACTTAATTTCACGTGAATCAGTCTGATTACACCATGATGAAATATATTTTTCTGAAGAGAATTTCACTTTTGAATCTCTCATGTAGTCAGGATAAGATTTTATCATCTTCCAGTTATTCATTTAAAATGCTCATTCTTTTATCGAATGATATAATGCCATCTGGAAACCTAACCTCTCTTTGGAAATTAAGTTTAACTTGTCACTTAAGGAACAATTTTATTTTTGTGTGTGTGAATTAGCGCAGAGTGTAGTTTTGTTAGCTTTCAATTAAAATGAATGTCCAGATAGAGAACTACAATATCAAAAGAATAAACTAAATTACTCTTGGAATCTTATTTGATCTGTAGTTGATAGAATGTGTCTTTGATGTCCTTATTTACATAGATTACACTTTATTCCATAATTGGTGCCTTCATTTTATGAAATAATTGACTTTTCCTTTATTAGACAAAGAAATGCATAACTTACATGGAGTTCTGCATATAAGGGAAGGAAGAGAAGCTCCTGATGTGTCAGACAGGCACAGTCACAACCCTTACAAATGGGAGGTGTTAAGACAAATCATTACGAAAATATTACTGCATAAGAGGAAATTCCTGACACAGACAAGACTAGCTAGACATAGTCAGTGGAAGGACTGGAAGGGATGCAGTGTGTCCTGTTGCAAAGTATGAACTCATGCTACAGTCTCCAGTGTGGTGACAGCCATAAGCTTAGTGTGCAGCTTAGTACACTTGGTAGAGTGTACTATTTTAGATACTGCAGTTGGAAAGGAAAGGATTTCCAATCACAAGAGAGCCAGGAATGCTCTTCTGGTCCTGTAATGTTCACTGTTCAGCCTGCACAGGAATTTCTCAAGAATGGCTCCAAGTATTGCAACAGGAATGGCTTAAATTTGAGGAAAATCAAGCAATTATTTTGTGTCTGTCACGTGTGTCCAATTTTATGTCATTTGTAATATAAGTGAGGGCTACTAAACAGTTTAGTGTATAAATCTCTACTTAGAAACCTTGGTGTTTGTTGTCAAAGTACACTTACTTGATGGGAACTTTGTCAGTATTGGCAGTCTTAGAATCATGGAATATTATTAAGATGTGAGCCAGAAGAGAGCTCTGGAGATCCTTTAGTCTAACTTCAGGAGGTCCATCTTCAATGTCTAAGGCATTGTGCAATTAAGTTTTTAATATCTTCAGGGATAGTGATTCCACAGCCCTCTCAGGCACTTGTTTGAAAATGCTGTTTCCTGGCATTTAACTGGAACCCTCCCACACTGCAACTGGAGTCTGCTGCCTCTTGTCCCATCCCTGGGCACATCTGGAAAGAGTCTGGTTCCACCTGCTCTTTGCAAGTCTGTACAAAATCCAGCCCCTTTAAAACAACTTCAGTGTTTGTGACTGTGACAGGTCCTGTACTCTTCTCTGATGGGTTTTGAGGTCCAGCCACTCCTGCAGTGTGTCATAGATGTATTTCTAATGTGTGCTGTTCTTACCCCTGTAGTACAAAGATACTGTTGCTCTCTACAATGGGAACTCCAGGAATTTCAAAGGATGATGTGATGCCATCTTTTACTTGGCAGAAAAACACAAACCTGTGTTTCACATAGCAGTACACTTATTAATTTTTTTGTGAATGACACAATTAGAAGCTTCCTTTCACCTCCCCATTCTGGCCTAGAAAGGCAAAAAGTTGATCCTAGAAGAATTATCTTTCTGCTTTCTTTTTGACCAAGATGCACAGTGGAAAAGACACTGTATCTTTTATTTCTATGGGTGACACTTTCATAGAAAAAAAGGAAAGTAGAATGTGCAAAACCTTTATGTAGCAATACTTTATCTACAATGCAAATATTTGTGCTCATTACCTGCCCTGAATCTCCTTTAAAAATAAAATAATTGAGTACAATTTATTTTAGGTGAGGCTGTTTTAAAGGTTGTCAAGAAACTGTACTATCTTTCTGTTGCCAGTTCTTGCAGATTTAATGAGCTGTGGATGTAAACCCTACGTTGAGCATATGATGTATAGCAAAAAACGTGCAATAATTTAATTTACCAAATATTTATCTTACCAACAGTATAGATCATTCTTATAATTGCGTTAAGCAGTGTAGCTGTACTAGTAATTAAAAATAGTGCAGACATGCTAACACAGTCTAGCAAAGTAAGGGTATTTCAAAATAGGGTTCTTAGTGTTGCTTGATTGGTATTTCCAGAGGAACACTCTGAAGTCAGATGCCACAACTGAGGAATTTTTAATGCTGAAGCAGAAGGTGACCCTCTGTGCTGCAAGTAAAAGACACCTGTGAGACAGGGAAAGAAGCACATGCCTCTGACACCTTTTTTTTTTTTTTCTTTTTTTTTTTTAATCCAAAAGAATGGTTCTAGGAAAGGAGATTAGTCAGAGCTGTAGTAGCCAGGGACATCAGAAAAGCTACTTTTCAGGGAGCTTTGTGAGACAGATCTAGCCACAGTGCTTATGCTGTTTTAGCAATGTCTTCTCTTCCTGGGCTCAGTTCCTGATTTAGCTCTCATGTACAATCTTCCTGTGGAAGACCTTATTGATTGTAGCAGGAATAATAATCATGCTTCAACATTTATAAGGATTGAAGTCTATAAATTCTATTCTCTCATCATGTATTCAATAGTCAGATGACATCAGAACCCAGTGACCTGGAACAGAAAAGCACCGAGGAAGACAAAAGTCTGTTCTCTGGGAAGGTCCATGCTCACTGACAATTTTTTTCCTTTTACTCTTTGTGTTTTTGAGACTGGTTAGCATCATGTGCTCTGAATTGTCCTCTGCATCCACCTTTTGCTCTATTCCAAAGTCTAGAACGACCAGCCTCCTAACTGACCTTAGTTGCCTACACTTAAATTACATGGTCATCACACCATGTGTATATTTTTTGATATTAAAGATCTCTATTCACTTTCAGCAATTCCCTGGGTGAGTATCTCTGGTATCCATAAGAAATTCTATATGATCCACCTCAATTTAACCTTCTTCTTTGAGAAAATAAAAAGAAGTTTTTATGGCAACCAGGAAATACAGTATATTACATATATATGTAACATCAGAAATGGTAGTATTGGTTTAGAACAAAAATCCTGTGATTAGTAGAGAGGACTATATATACATATATATATATATACTAAATATATATATATTTAAGCATATGTATAGGTCTAGGGAAAAAAAAGATACAAAATATCAGACTGGGAAAGCAATGAAACCTTTACTTATACAACTGGCACACATCTGATCTCACTCCTGTTTTTCCAAATTAGCCTTGCGTCATTTTATGATTGACCTTGGTATGAATAAAGGCAGTCTTACTGTGCCACCTCCCTGTTCTAAAGCTCCACCTCAACAATCCTCTTTGAACTGAAGCTGTACGTGCACCAACACTGACATGTCCTTTCCTCATCCTGCTCACACAAGTGTTTAATCAGGTGGCATATTGCTCATAGTCAAACAAATAGTTGGCATATTCAGTTCCTCTGTATAGACTTTGCTGTTCAAGCAGAGAACATCTGTCCTGTTGGCCGTGTTCATTGGAGAGTATTGAGAGATCAGGGAGAAAAGCATATGTTTTCTTATTCCAGTATCTGGACCACATCTTACAATGGAAAAAAACACTGTTCCGAGCAAACCTTGCTTATAGGCCAGTGACTCTGATCTGTGACATGTCCTGCGCTTGTAAGACATAAAGCATGTGAACTCTGTTGTAATGCTCCAGACATCTTTGGATGACCTTTTATTTTGAAGAACTGTTAACTCAAAAAAAAAAATAAAAAAAAAATCAGTGAAATACATATGTGCAAAATCTATTAATGAAAATGCTTGATTAAATTTGGCTGGAACTTTTCAAAGTTTTGCGTAGTTGAAAAGTGGTTGTGAAGTCACTGTGGAAGTGAATGAATAAAACAGTAGCAGCTGTAATGGATAATCCATTGATTTCCCTGCAAATGTTTATATGAGTCATTATACTCTTCTAGAGGTACCTCTGTACCTAAGGGTTGTAAAGACTGCATGCATCTACAGAGTGTTCTGGTCCACATCAGCTATTATTAAATTTATTTGCGAAGCAGAAAAAACCCTGTACACTGTGTATCTACTTCCCATTTAAAACTTTGCAATAAACAAGTCAGCATTTTCACTAACACTTTATTTGAAAAGTCCACTACAAAAGGAAATATTCTTTAATATTTCATGTATGTTAAACAAACTGTCACCAGATATTGTCTTCTTGTTTTGCCAATTCACAAGTATGCTGACAAAGATTACCCTTTTGATCACCTTACCCTAATTAGCCTTAATTATAGCCTTCCTCATAAGGAAGTCTTCTAGGTGTAGTTATATATGACCAGTAGGTGAGGGAAGGGATTCTGCTCCTCTGCACTGCTCAGACCCCACCTGCAGTGCTGCCTCCAGCTCTGGGTTCCCGGCATAGGAAGGACAGGGACCTGCTGGAGAGAGTCCAGAGGAGATCACTCAGTTGATCAGAGAGATGGATCACCTCTGCTGTGAGAAAAAAATGAGAGAATTGGGATTGTTCAGCCAGGAAAAGAGCAGGCTTCATGGTGAGCTAATTGTGGCCTTCCAGTACCTGATGGGAGCCTACAGGAGAGATGGAGAGAGACTTTTCACAAGACAAGGAGGAATGGCTTCAAACTGACAGAGAGTAATTTAGATTAGACATTAGGAAGGAATTCTTTATTGTGAGGATGGTAAGGCACTGAAACAGGTTGCTGATCCCTGGTAGTGTTTAAGTCCTGGTTGGATGGGGCTCCAAGCAACCTGGTCTAGTGAGAGGTGCTCTTGCTCATGGCAGGGAGGTTGGTATGCGATGATCTTTAAAGTCTTCCAACCCAGGCTATTCTATTATTCTGTAGTAATTATCTGCTGGGCAGATTGTGAGTTTAAGGAGACATTGTTCCCTGATTTGCATAAAGAAGCTTTGGCGTTTTCACTTGGCTTTGTATGGAATAGCAATAATTCCCTCATAAGCTTAAAAAACACTGACTCTAAGACGTTTGGCGATGGTAAAATAGTTGACACCACACACAGGAATTGAGCAAGAATTAACTTGCAGACCATGTATGTGACGGCTGCGTACATTTTGCAGAAATACGGTTCGGATTCTTTGCGTGAAGAACTTATTAAAAGAATAAATCTCCAGTATCTACAGAGTAAAAGGAAAAGAAAATAAAAGGGGGGGAGAGGGGGAATAGAAAAAAAAAAAGCNGTCTGTGCTCCCCATTACGGGGCATCTCTGCCCCTTTATCTCACTGGGCTTCTGTGCCCGTGTCGTCCCATCACGGTAGGTGTCAGTGCCCCCCACCGTGGTGTGTCTGTGTCGCCTCCTCTCACTGGGTGTTTCTGCCCCTCTCTGGCACCGGGCGCCGTTAAATTCCCCTTTCTTCACGTTGCTCTTTCCTTCGTGTCCCTCCCTTTTGCTGCTGTGGTGGTTCGGGGTTTGTTCTGAACGTTGTGGGGGCGAGGTGCTGTTTCCCCTGGACACTGGGGGATGAGGCGGCCCCTTCTCCCGTCTCCCTCACCGCCGCCCTCAGGGACCACGAAACTTTCCCGCTTGCGGGAGGTTGGCTGCATCCAGGGGACCCGGGAGGCTGGAGGCTCCTGCGTTTCGGCGGAGCCCGCCGGATCCACATGCTCTGCGGGACACGTGCGATCTTTTGTTTTGTGTTTTATTTGCCACCTTTCCTTCCTTTTCCACAGAGCGGGCCAGCAGAGAAATCCCGGGGGAATATCCTTTCGGAGGTCTCGTTCCCCAGCGCTTGCTTGTGCGCGCGAGAGGGAAAATGAATAATTAGAGAACAGTTCCATGAAATCACTTACCGAAAAATTAGCTGCCCATTAAGGGGGAAGCGGTGAGGAGCAATCATGTAAATCCTACCTACACCCAACTGTAGAAGGGAGGCAGCCAGCCTGATCTCCAGCCCTGCGGCTGCCTGCTGGCATCGCCGTCCCCATCTCCCTACCCCGCGAGCAGAGAGAGAGGGACGCGTGGGTGTGGAGCTCAGTGGTTTAGTCCACACCCCGCAGCCTCCCTTCCCCAGGCAGCCTCGGGAGCCGCGCTTATTCTCCTCCCTCTCCCTGCCAGCCGGTGTGTCCGCGGCGGCAGGAGGCGGAGGCGGCGGGAGAGGAGGGGAGAGGAGAGAGGAGCGGAGAGAGGAGCGGCGGACACGCCGGGGCCGCCCGCAAGAGCCGAGGCGGCGGGAGCGCCCCGAACTCCCCGCATCTCCCCAGCATCCCCCGCCGCCGCTCGGCACCAGCAGCGGCACCGCGCCGGGGTCCTGCCCTCCTCCAGTTCCCGCTCCGCTCTCAGGGAGGAGGGAGGTGTAGGGAACACGGCTTTATTTTTTTAATTATTATTATTGGGGTTTTTTGAGGGGATGCTGAGAAAGCAAGCCGTTCCCCTCCCGTGTAGCACATTGCCTGGGCGTTNCCCAAACCCTTGGCCACAAAAGGCAGCGCCAGGCGGGGGGCGGTGCTGCCCCTCAGCTGACAGTAGGGGGCGCTCGGGCTTCACCGAGCGGCGCTGCCGCGTCGCGGGGCGGGCGGGACCGCGGGGGCAGCGCTCGGAGTGGCGGTGGCCCTGTCACGGGGCGGCTGTGTCCCCTCACAGGGTGTCTGTGTCCCCTGGGGGTGTAGGCGTCCCTTCAGGGAGCGGCTGTGCGCCCCCCCTCCCCCCCATCATGGGGTGTCTGTGTTCTCTCATGTGGCTTTCCCCCC